>NNCB01000106.1:0-27540 GCA_002317545.1 Scenedesmus quadricauda | reverse complement strand
CGCCGCCGCGCGGGGCAGCTGCTGGGCGCGCCCGGACGCTCGCGGGCCTTGCGCTGCGCTGCGCGGCCGCGATCGCGGCGCGGCTGCGGAGGCGCGGCGCCAGCAGCAGCATGCAGGAGCAAGCGCGGCGGACAACGCCATAGATGCACAAGAGGGCGGCGCAGGAGCCGGCGCAGCGGCTGCAGCAGCAGCGGGGCAGGCCGAGGATGGCGAGGAGGAGCAGTGGGGGGGCCTGGGGTGCCCGTGAGATCGCTGATCGGTGGACATGAGCGCGGACGAGGTGGAGGACCTGCTGCGCAGCAGCTGCGGCGGCGGCAGCGACGGCGGCGGCGGCGGCGCGCTGACCGCGGCGCTGAGGCGGCGCACCCCCATGAGTGCCGCGGGGCAACGGCCGCGGCAGCAGCAGCAGCAGCAGCAGCAGCAGCAGCACAGCCGCAGAAGCAGGTTGGCGAGGCAGGCGGCGTCCAGCTGCTGAGTGATCTGGAGGAGGCCCTCGCCCAGCTGCAGGCAGGCCTGCTCGCCGGCTGGCCCGACGTGCCAGCGCCGCCGCCGCGACCAGCATAACGCCCGCGGCGCCTCGCGTCCGACCGCCAGCTGGGACGCAGGCGGCAGCCGGGGGCTGGCGGCGACGCTCAGGGACAGCGGCGGCAGCGGCCTCTGGGGGCATCCCGCAACGCACGCCGGCTCGCGGCGCGGCGTCGCGGGGCGGCGACTCGAAGCAGCAGGACGGCGGGCTGGAGTTTCGACGGCGCTCGCACAGCAGCAGTAGGGCTTGGCGGCGCCTTGAGCGATGGCATAGCGAGCCAGGGGCATCCCGCCCGTGGACGGGCGGGGGATGAGGGCGCGATTGGGCGTGGCTGAGGGCTCTGACGGAGGAGGTGGAGGATGCGGGCCGCGCGCTGCAAAGCGCGTCGCTCGGCTGGCCCGGCGCCGGGCGCATGCTTACAGCAGGGTTGACGCTTGACGGCTTGACGACAGCACTGCGGCTTGAGTAGACTACGACGAGGACATCACCGTAGACTCTGAATGCGCCTGCTCGGGTCGAATTGTACCGACTGGATGAGCCTTGTCTGGCAAGGCTAGTGTGATTGTTTTGGTGACCCAAGTTGCGCAACCGTCACAACCAAATCGAACGCGTTAAGTTTGGCGAGCGCCCGCTTACCGATGCTATGCGCAATGCCGGAATCAGTCTGCGGTTGCTGTTGGCGTGGAGTTGATCAGGTGGTCGGGGGGCACGCCATTGAACAGCATGTCGCCGAGACGGGCCTGGGCCAGGCAATGGCCCTTGCGGGCAGCCAGCGAGAACCAGCGGGCGCTCTGAATGGCGTTGACGCCAAGCCCGCCTTCTTCGGTGTAGAGTAGCCCAACGCGATATTGGGCATCGGCATCGCCGAAATAGGTGGCGGCATGCAGTAGCAGCGCGTGCGAGCGATCGATAGGCGGGAGCCGGGCATCGGGTACGCCTTCGCGGTAAAGTCGCCTTGCAGCTCGTTCAAAGGCAAAGAGAAAGGGAGGCAGGCTCGGCGCGCTTCGAAACCTTGTTTCCACGAGGCAGCGTTTCACCCTCCCCCCGCCGCCGGCGACGAACCCACCACGCTCACGCGGCCAGAGTCGCTGGTCGCGGCCCCGTGGTGCGCGTGCGCCCCGGCCCCGCCGCGCGATGTCGATGATCCCGCCGCACAGCGTAGCCGGCGGTCGGCGCGGCGGCCTCGTCCTGCCCGAACTCAAGGGCAAGCTCGACGGCTCGTCGATCCGCGTCCCGACCCCCAACGTCTCGGTCGTCGACCTGACCTTCACCCCCAGCCGCGACACGACCGCCGAAGAGGTCAACGAACTGCTCAAGGAAGAACGGCCGGCGAGCAAAGGCGTTGCCTCCGCCTTCAGCGCAGACGACAGGCGCCGGCACCGACGCCGCCCTCGACGGATACCGCAGCGGGCCATCATGCCGAGCGGCCCCCCCTCGCTGCCGCGGCCGCCCGTCCCCAGCACTTCCACCATGAGCGCCTCCAGGGTCCAGGTGGGTGAGAAGCTTCCGCCCTTGGGGGTGCCACCTCGTTCGTCGCGTGAGCGCGGCGGACGCGTTGCCAATGTGCAGGCCGTCGCGCAGGATGTTGCGCACGTGGGCCGCGGCGAAGCATACCTTGTGCAAGTGGTCGGGGTGGGGAAGGGTAAATCGATTTCAATGGTGTGGAGGGGCATGTCCAGGAAGGCAGCTGGGATTATGACACCTGGGGCCGCTGCGCAGTGCTCAAAGCGCAGGGACTGCAGAGTCGGCTGCCCCCGTAGTTTCGGCACTGCACACGCACCGGGTGCATGATCGGCCCTTGCACTTCAAGCCTATGCACCTCGCAGGCGGACGCACAACCTAGCCCTGCCCCACCTTCCCCTAGCGTGTCCAGCGCCCTTCGCACGCGGGTGATACATGTACAGAGTCGCGGGGCGCCCAGCCCTCACCTGCAGGGCGTACGTGTCAGACCCCACTGAGCTGGTTCAGAACTCCTCCGTATGGCGCCCCAGCCCTTGGCGCAGAACCGCTTGGCGGCCGCCTCGTAGTCGTTGACCTGGACCAGGCTCGGCTTGAGCTGAAGCGCGCGCGCGATCTGAGGCGACAAGCTCGAGGCAGGTCGAATCGAGAGCGGGGGGGGCGGTCGGAGGGTCAGGTGATGTCCGCAACGCAACGGCATGGGCCATAGACCCTGCTGCCCATCCCGTTGAAACATAGGTACATAGCACAAAAGCCATTGCCCCCAACCAAAAGTACCCCGAGCCGAAGTTAAGCGAAAGCGGCTGCCCTACAGGTTGCCAAAAGCCGGAATAAAGGCAAACTACATCAGCGCGCACCCAGAAAAAGTTGTCGATCCCGATTAGCGGCCCCTCCACCGGCGGCGTGAACACGTTGCCCAGGGAGCAGCTGCGAAGGTGCAGCGCTCCGTGGCAGCAGCTTCCGCGCAGCAGCCTTGCACGGCTCCCAGTCGCCGCTGCCGGCAGGGCTGCCCTCGGCCTTGAAGCCCGAGGGCAGGCAGGGGTCGGCGCGGGCGCCGCCCTCCTGCAGCCGCGTGCGGTGCTTCGCCATGGCCGCCTGTGATGGAGGGCATGACGAACGGCGCGTGGTAGCGTAGCGCGTTGGGGCTGGCAAGTGGGGTGTTGCGCAACTGCACTCCTATATGCAGGGTGTGCCCGCGGCGCTATGTGAGCACGACAATCACTGGCCCGGCCGATAATCCGCGATAGAAACCGACCACCGGCACCTTGGCCAGAAACCGGATCATTGCCGAATACATCACCATCCCCTTGCCACCCACACCCCCATGCCCTGCCCACCTGTAGTCGAAACCCATCAAAGCTGTGGCTATACAGCTGCCGCCCCGCCAGCCCGGGCATCTCCAGCGGCGCCGCCTGGTTGGGCGGGATACGCCGCCCCTCCGCCACCGCAAACGTGACCTGCAGGCTGCCTCCGCCGAGCTCCAGCACCCCAGTGAGCGGCGCAGTCGGCTTCACAGGATCGAGGCCGCCGGGCAGCTCCTTGCGCCCGAGGCGCGCCTTCTGCTGCTGCTGCACCAGGGACTGCGCATGCGCGGGGAGAGGGGCGTGCGCCGGGGCAGAGGGATGCCGACATCCGAGCTGCGCCTGCGCTCAGATCCGTGCAGCGTCGCCGCACCTTTGAGACACCCCAGAAACGGCGCGCTGCTGGCGATCGAAGCGTCCCCGCCAGTCGCCGATGCTGTCTGCGGCGCCGCCGCGGTCAATCTACCTGCCAGCAGCGACACGCACATGCGCGCAGGCCTCCAATGCCACCCTGCACCTGACGCACACGACGTGGAGCGCTACTGTCGCGAGCTTATAGCACCCGCCAACACGCCCTCCTCCTGGCCGTGATGACGCGCGCCCACTCGTCCCTGAACAGGAACCCGGCTGCCGCACCAGAGCCGCCGACGCCTCCGGCAGCAGCGCGCCCGACGCGTCGCCGGGCAGCATGCGCAGGCGGCGTACCAGGAGATGATCGGGCGGTCTGCGGCCGCCGGCTGGGCAGCTGCGGCTTCGGGCGGGGCCGCGCACGACCGGCGGGCGGGTGCGGCACACGCGCTTTGGGAGGGCTGCTGCGGGGGTTCGCCGCCTGTTCGCGAGCGGTGCGGTGCAGTCGGCGCCTGTCGGCTGGTTGGCGCAGCCCCGCTGTCCATCTGCCGCGGGCAACAGCAACGAGGCGCGCGCCGCTGGATGCTGGATGGGCGTGCTGGGCGACTTCTGGGGGTGTGAGCGCAGATGACAAGCTCAGCTGCGCTGTCAGGGACGTGGACCAGCTGCAACACTTCCAGCGCGTCGCGCATGATGGATGCGGACATTGCCCTGCAGCGGCAACTTTGCACCGTGGTCGCCGGCAACATGGACCAGCGCCTGCGCAGCGAATTGGCGCCGGCCCGATAAAGCCATATCGGGCAGCAGTGTCGTTGTGTGAACGGCGTCTGGAAGCTCGACGGTCGCAACGGAAAGTCCTGTGCGGGACGCAAAGCGGGGGCCTGTCATTGCCGGTCGCGATGCAATTGGCGCACCGCAAAGCGGTTCGCCGACTAATCAAGTGGGGTGTGTGGCAATGCTGACGATGCAGCACGGCCGCTGCTCGTCAACGATCGCGGCGCGCTGCTGCCTTGTGGCGGTAGACCTTGAACACGTGCACGCGGCTGACAGTGCTCCCGGCATCGATGATGACGGCGACTCCCAGCCGATCACCTGCGCACAGCGTTCGAAACGCGCGGCGAGCGCTAGGGCAGCCGACGTCGCGGTGGCGCCGGCGTTGCGGTTAGCGGGCGAACAAAGCGCAGCGGCGCAAGGATAGCGGCGCGAGCTCGCTCAGCACGGTCGGCGCGTCGGTCCATTCGATGCACTCGCGCACGCAGGGCTGCAACTCATATGCCAGGTAACAGTCCTATCAGCCACACCGCTGAGCTCCTCATCTGTTGCTGCAGTCCATCTATGACAAGGTCTCTCTCGCGGAGACAGCGAACAATCGGGCCGGCTGTTGTCTGCTGAAACTTTCAAGAGGACGATTTGTTTAGTTCAATATTAACTGTCGTTGCGCTTGTCATAGGTCGGGTACACGGAATGTCCGAAGCAAAGTTTTTTAATCCACCATCTTGAGTAGCATTCTCTTTGTTCTATAGCATGATAAACAAGGAGGTCACGTATAGCACTTGAAGTAGCGTCTGTACAAAGCGACGGTTGCACCGGTGCGTACGGTGCCGCTCGCTTGCAATCCTGCGTACACAATTCGACACCACTTGTGCAGGATGCGTCGGAAAGCTCCGGACAACCGAAGTCACTCAGCTTGATGTTTGGCTGGATTCGATGTGAACCTGCTATGTGTAGCTGCGATGCTTGCAGCCCAGGCTGCAGGCTAGGTCGACGACAGCTCACAGCCTCCCAGTAATTTGTCCGGGAGATGACAACTGGAGTGTTTGGCTGTGACGTGTGCCAGGATGTATGCCCCTGGAACCGTTTCTCCAAGCCCCACCAGCAGGAAGCGTTTAAACCTATAGATGCCGTGCTGAACTTTACTTCCGGAGGTTGCGGCCCGACAGATATTTTCAACCAATAAATTCTGATGAAAGTTGGCCAAATTGTGAAGGATGCATGCATGGTGTAGCCTTTCCTGAGAAGCCGATTGTGCAATTTGAGAGCTGCTGTGTCAATGCTTGGGCTCATAGAATTTAACGAAGCAAGTCAGTTGTTGCACTGACTGTCAGGTGTGGGGCAGCTTCACAGGCCAGGGAGGTTTCAAATTCGTGGTCACTTGAAGCGCAGTAATCAGCAGTCTGTAGGCCTTCCTGCAGCGCCCGTGCCGGCAGGATTTCAGGCGCACGCTGCGAAGCCGCCCCCCTGCACGCACGCCGACAGGTGGCTGGCGTACAGCTTCAACTCGTGGTCCTGCCAGAGCCCGTCTCTTGCTCAGGAGGCTGAAGGGCATGACGCCGCAGAGGCACATGTCGGCCTTCCGGACGCCTTGCCGGCCGCCACGAAGATGGAGCAGTCGTCGTACGCAGTCGGGCTCGATGATGCACTCGGCGCCGCCAGCGGCGAGGCGGGCAGGCAGGCGCCCTTGGGGTGGGTGGCGGCGACGGGGCAGCGGGGGGTGCGCACGCGCAGCAGCTGCCCGACCTGCTGGTAGTCGGCGCCGACGCCCTTGGTCGGCAGCGTGACGCGAGCATGGGGACGGGGTCGGCGCCATGCACGACGCGGAAGGTCCGAGAGGAGAGGCCGCTGCTGCCGTCGTAGGCCGCGCGCCACTCCTTGCCGCGGCCGATCTTGGGCTGCCCACTCGTGAAGGCGGCGACGTCGCAGCCGGCGTGCTGTCCAGGTGCAGGGCGCTGAGGGCGTCCTCAGCCGCGCCCAGGGAGTGGCCGGTGACCAGCACTGACTGGGCCTTGAGGCCGATAGCGACTGCGCCAGCTCGGCGATGTGGCCGGCGACGGCTGCGGCGCAGGACTGCGGCACGGGGCCGGCGCCGGCGGCCTTGTCGCAGTCGTAGGGCGTGCGCGCCGAAGACGCTGTCGCAGAAGCCGCGGTGCACCTCCACTGTGCGGCCGCGGACAGTCTTGGGGACCGACTCGAGTTGAGGTCGGCGACCGCCGCGGCCACGTTGCTGCTGCCGCGGAACGCGACGACGACGGCGGGGCGGCTGGGGTCGCGCACCGCGAGGCCAGAGTTGGGGCCGACCAGCGCGGCGGCGGCGTGGCAGAACTGGTTGGCGCCCGGGGCGTTGAGGTCGAAGAGGGTCACCGCCGAGGCCTGGATGCCGAGCTCGTTGGCGATGGCGTCGACGGAGTTGCGCTGGAAGGCGTTGCGCGGCGCGTGGGGGCGCGCGCAGTCCGAGTAGGAGCTCTGGACGAAGTTGGCGGCGCCCTTGGGTGCGTACATGGCTGCTGACACTGCGGCCAGCTTGGCGGCGGTGGCCTGGGTCGCCGACGGTGCCAAGCTTCCCCTTCGCGATGCCACGGCTTGGGCGAGGGCATTTTCCGCAGGGGGCACGTCGTAATTGACCGCCACGACTTCGTCCCATCCATTGCGCGCGGGTAATGTCTCGAAGGTGAACCGGGGCGCGAAGCCGGGGGTTGGTCTGGGCAAGCCGTCTGCGCCGCACCCTCGGTGACCCGGGCCGCCGAGGCTGCCAAACCGGCGCCGCGTAGCCCTGCTCCGGTGGTCCAGCCGCTCCCGGCGATGCGAGGTGCAAGGCCCCAGCTTGAATTGCCGCCAGCAGGCGGCGCGTCTGAGCCTGATTGCCGCTATCGTCAGCCTGGACCAGGACGCGGATCAGAGGGGACTGCCCTTCATTCCTTTTATTAAAGAACGTTACAAGCAGAATTTTCAGAGCTTTATCAGTGATTTTATCCTTCTTTTTGGAGTGTTACCTACTTCTACTTACACCATACTGCTGAACTACTATACCATGGACACCCTTAGCTACCTACTGCGAGGGCCGCACAGCAGCGCAGTGGAGAATGACCTTCGTGCGGTAGCCCATCATGGCGGCTGGATGTGACGAGATCGATAGCTGGCTAGAACTTTCGCCTCACTGTCAGAGCGTAGATATGTGGCGAGCAGGATGCTGAAATTGCCGGCGAGCTTCGAACTCGATATGTGTGGATGGTCGCAATCACCGGGGCGTGTGTTATACATGCCGTGGCGGAGCGTTTGTCACCCACCATCTTCTTGCAACTTGCTCAGTCACTCCTTCACACCCCTGCGCCTGGTTCTCACCAGCAAAGACCTTGCTGTCGCCAATTGGGCGGCAAGCTGGCCGCCAAGAGGCTGGTCGAGGCGGCGACGGGATCGGCGGCGTCCAGCACTGCCCCCTCAGCAGGTGCGGCGAGGAGAGCCGTCGTGCCGAAACGCAGGCGAAAACGCGCCGGAATGATATCAGACGAGTCGTGGCCGACCCGCTCGGGCCGCAGCCCCATGTGGCGTAGCGCTTAATGCGAGGATCACTGATCGCGATGGTTGCGCACCCAGGTAGCGAGGCACTTGGGTGCTGCTGGTGTGCTGGGTTGCAGCAGAGCTTAACAGAATGGGGAAGTGAGGAAGATTGTCGCGCGCAGGCCGTGTCGCTATTCACGGCTGTAGGCGTCGTGGTCAGTGTGATCGTTTATTCCATCCAGTTCAACATGTTCGGGCTGAACTATATCAGCATTGCTTCCCTAGCCGACATTCTACGCGACAGTCTCAAGTTGCTCATCCTCTTTCTCGTAGGGCTGCTGGCCGTGACCCCGTATAATGCCATTGCCGCGACAACATGGGTCCCGCACCTTTGCGCAGAGGCTACTGTTCACGTCGGTAGCGACGTCCGCTCCCGACCCCAAGGCCGCCGAAGCTCAATACCCCAGCGTCGCTTCCAGAAACCAGATACGCTGCTGGGTTTCGTCGGCCCAGCCGTCGACTAGGCCGCTGGTCGCAATGTCAAAAGTTACGCCAGAAGTGAGATGCGACATGGCGGTACGCATGCTTACCACCGGCCGCTGCCTGCTTTGGCCCGAAATGCGTGACTCCCGAGGAGCAGCTCGGCGTCCGGCAACCGGCATTGTGCCCGTAGCACGGCCACTCCGATGCCCAATTTCAAGGGCACAGCGTTTCACCAACGCGCATGAGACTGATCTGTGTCGTAATGGGCCGTCCGCAACCGTCTACAAGGCTGCGATTGCCACCTCAGCCAAGCAGCTGTTGAAGGAAGTCTCCATGGATTATCGCGGCATATTCGAAGATGCAGTGGACACGCTGCGGACGGAGAAGGGCGCGACCGCAGCTGGAAACCGCGGTACTCGCGCAGCGAGGACTGCGTGGTCGCCGGTGCTGCGCGACGATGCCTTCGGCAGAAAGTGGAGCGGCAACACGAGATCGGACACTGATGGACAACCCGTAACGCTTCGGGTCGATCGGCGCAGCAGTGATGCAACTGGTTGGCACCGCCAGATGTGCTCGATTGCGCTCAGTATCCCAAGTTGGACCACGACCGGTGAAGCCGACCTTGCATGGAACGCATGCGCAGATCGATGCCCGCGAGGGCCACATCATCACTCGGCTTGCCGGCTGCACTTCGCGCAGGAAAAGGAACGTACAGCGCCAGATCGTCCAACGGTGTCACCCAGTGGCTGGCAGGAACTGCTCACTTGCGACGGCGCGCACTCGCCCTGACAGCGTGCAACGGCTGCTTCGAGCGCAGCTTCTGAATACCACCAGCAGGACCCTTCCTTGAGTGTGCTTGACTGCGCGGCATGCGCGCAGGTGGTACGGCACGGGCTTTTGCATATTGAACAGCGCGACGTCGGATTTCGGATCGGTATAATCCTCGTTCCATTTGACGCCGGATGTCATGGTCAGCAATTGGCGCACCGACACGTCGTCATAGGCCGACCCCTTGAGCCCGGGGATATAGACAGTGACCTTGTCGTCCAGGCTCTTGATATAGCCGTCCTTCACCGCTGCCCCGACGAGGGTCGAAGTGAAGCTCTTGGCCACTGACTCGTCCAGCGCCACCGGCGCATAACCCAACCCCTGGGATACCGACCTCTCCTTCTGTGGCAGCCCTGGGCCTTCCTCCTGCCCCGCGAACGCGACGTCCGTCTGCCCCATTCCTCGGCACAGGATCGGAGCGTCACCGCGCTGACGACGCCGTGCGGCGACAGTACGTCCAGATCGCTCGGTGAAGATCTCTGGACAGCCGCCTCGGCCATCGGGTTCGCGTCCTTGTCGCGCCCTCGGGGCCGTTCAGTGGGAGCGCGCGTCGGTGTCCGATGGGGCGCCACCTCGGATGTCGCCGTGGCGATAGGACGAGGATGGCGGCGGCGCGAGCGCGTACCAGGTGAGACGAGGCGCCGCGGGGTTGGGGGCGTCCAAGGGCAAGCAGCATTTTCATGTCATGCAGAAAGCACACACACAAAGGCTGTCACGTCAGCAGTCAGCGTGCGCTCGATCATCTTTTCGTTGAGCGAGGCGTTGACCTGGATGAAGTCCAGCGGGCGGAAGCCGATAGGTGATGCCAGGGTCGAGGCGGAACGACAGCGGGTGCCTTCCGGCCAACGAGTGCGTGCACAGAAACAGACTGCAGCAAGGCATGCTCGCGAGGCGCCGTCGCTGCCGACGGTCAGCAGCGCCGGCGCCACTGCCCGAACCCACTGGGGCGTCGTTCACCTACACCTCCCCTCCCAGGTACGCATGGGGGTGCCAACGGCACGCTGGCCGACGTGGCCATGCACTACTGGAAGCACGACCTGCGCCTGCGACACGCGCCCCGATCGGCGCGCCAGCGGTGGTCGAAGGGGCGGGATGGGGGGTGTGGTGCGGCGCGTGCACCCGCAGCTGGTGGACGCAAGCTGGCGCGGATGGACGTTGGCCGAATCTCGGCCGGGGAGGCGGCGTCTCCATTGCAGGTCCGCGCTGTCGACCGGCAAGCCTCGACTGGACTGCACCCACCACCTCTGACGTGCGCGCGTGGAGTGTGCAGCACATGGCTTCCCGCAGCTGTTCAAGAGCGGCGGGCGGTGGTACCTTTTTGGGTCTCGCCACAAAGGCTGGTGGGTCACGACTTGTGCTGGGAGAGGAGGGGGGGACAGCTGGCCCGAGCTGCATGCTGTGTGGGCCCGTGGCGAAGGAGCCTAGTCCCCTGGTCCATCAGGACCGCTGGTACCCTCGCCGCCCCTGATGCACCTGCGCTCGGATTCGAGCCTACATTACTGTACTAATCAAGGACTTCTTTTACCTGAAATTCATGCGGGGTACTTTGCCCTACCATATTTCGGTGGCCCCGCCGCGCCGCAGCTTTTTGCGTCGGACAGCGGAAACCTCTGCGGCGCCACGTGGTCAAACTAGCCGCGGCCGGCCGACGGGCGTGGCGCAGACACCACGTTTGACAGCCAGCCGGCGTCTGTCCACACGTCCGGTGGCAGCGGCGGCGGGGAGCTGCAGATCTACGCGGGTGGACAGGTGCGGGCGCCCGCCTGTCGTCAGAGGCACAGGTTACGGCAATCGAATCCCCCTATATCGGGACCGAGCGCATCCGGTTCGTCGACGAAAAGGTCGAACAATTCAGCATCATCTATTCGCGCCCTGAGCTCATCGTTGCCGACGATGCCCAATCGGGCTGACCGTAAAACTATGACCAGCTGCCCTGGCCCGCGCAACTGATCACCAACCTACACGGTGGAACGCCGAGGGCGAGGGCGGCGTCGGCAACGCGTCGACGTGTTCCTGCCACGCTGCCGGCCGGGGACGGCGGCGACCCGCCCGGCTCGAGCTCCGTGGCTCGAGCGGTGGCGCTCGGCGACTTCAAGCCCGATCACGCCCTCATAGCTGCCGCTCCACTGTCATGGTGCGGGCAGTTCGATGTTCGCTCAACCTCTGCTTGGTTTAGTCCGGCTTGAATTATGTTGAGTTTCGAAGCGAGCGAGCCCTTAATCACGCATCAAGATTAGCATTACTTGTAAGCGCATGCGCTGGCTAGATCTGAGGTGAGTGTTTATAATGCAATTCAGGCCGCGGCGCTCATAACTTGTGTGTGAAGGAATGCTGAGCACTACATAATAAGAGGTTGAAAATCGAAGCCTGCAGGCCGGGCGTGGCGCGCCAGCCAACGCTCATTGCTGCTGAGGGCAGCCACGTGCGTACCACAGCGCCATCCGGCCCCACACCCAAACAGGCCCAAGGGCGCAGTACACAGAGGTCAGCATCAGCGGCGCAAACGGCGCCGCTCTCCAAGCGGCAGCCTGTGCGCAGGCAGAAGTCGATTCCAGGGCCAGTCCACACATTTTGAGCCGGCAGCAAGCAGCCAGCGACGCCTGCCCGACCGCAGCCGCGCCCGGGGCACCCTTTGACGCCGCTCCGTCGCCTTTGCCGCCGCCGTTGCTGCTGACCATTCGCCAGAGGCCCGAGGCCGCGACTGCCATGTAAGCCACATCAGCCATTTGACAGTCGTTTAACGTCATCAAACACTCTGGTGGCGCCCGGCGTGGTTGGAGAGGCGAGCAGCATACAGTCGTGCCCCCACTCCGCGCCCTCGACTGCCAGCAGGGCCAGGGGACAGTGACCGTAATGATGGCCTTTTCATGGACGTGGACCCCCATATGAAGCCGCACAGGTTTGCGTACACCACGGCCGCCGCGAGCGCGCGGTGGTTGGGGCAAGCCAGACGCCAAGAGGCTGGGGAGCGAGCGACAGCAGCAGGCGAGCTGCCGCGCCACCGGGGCCGACCTGCATGCCGGTGAGTGCGTTTTGCGGCGGTGCAGACGCGCACTGATTGATTTGGATCAATTATTTGACGGTGCCTAGCGCAGGATAATTCCGCAGCTCAAGGCACCTAGGTACTTGTGCAACAGCCTCTCTTCTATAATCACTGCGCAGCGTGCGTTTGCGACCTTGCCCGGGGCGACCAGCCTCGCCTGAAGGACCTGAAGGAGTCGACCGCATGAAAACCATGAAACACTCGATTGATCCCGTTCAAACCCCTGATTGCCGCACTCGCGTTGGTGTTCGCCACGACCGCGTGCCAGCAGCGCACCGACGACACGCTGATGGCGCCGACCGACGATGCGACGACGATGCCGCCCGCCATGGTGCCACTGGCTTCTCCATGAGGCCCGCCTGGCCAGCAGCGCGGCCAGCACCTTGTCACCGTAGCTGTAGAGGGCCCAGGCGTTGGGCGCCCAGTACGCGTGGCACATGCCGCGGCCGAACGGGAACAGGCGCGACAGGAGCTGCGGGCGGGTGACCAAGGTGACAGAGACATGCGCGTGGCGATGAGAAAATCTGGTTGAAATGTGTCGTATTTGTAATGCGAAGAATTACTTTGGCTTTTAATAGTTAATGGCCAAATTCTCAACGCCCCGTTAACCACAGTGCAACCCCCGTCATCGTAATTTCACAATGCCGACCGCTTTTCCCTTGCGGTGGGGCGGCGGCATCGCCACGTTGCAATTCTGGTGGCGCTCTCCTGGATGAACAGCCAGCCGCCGAAATCGAACCCCAGCCCCTTGCCCGCAAACACCGCCATCATCGCGCCGAGGCCAATGCCCTGATAAAATTCGAGCATCATCGTCGGCACGCCAAAGGCAAAACCCAGCGCAAAGCACAGGATCGACACCCGGCTGTTGTGGGTGAACAAATAGGTCGCAAAGACGTGAAGGCCGCTTTCGCTCTCGCCGACCGCCTTGCCATGGCCGAGCGTCGATTGCAGAAATTCCTTGGTCCCAATCAGGTGGTGAGGGACGAAGTGCGGGTTGTGACGAGGTCCTCAAGCGCAGAAAAGGTGCCGAGCGCAGCTAGGGCATCAAACTTAGCAGTCACCTCCGGCCGGCCTTTCGGGCAAGCTTCCGCGCTTCGAGAATACTGGTCGGGATGCCCTGCTATCAGCCCATCCAATCGATCAAAGAGTGCCTGCTCAGCCGGGTGAACGGGTCTTTTGGTGCCAGCAGAAAGAACAGCAGCTGCGCCCTCGGCTTGCTGCCCTCGGGCCCTTGCGTCGCATACCACGCTGCAGCTGCCAGCACAAGGCCTGTGGCCGACACGCTGGCGCGCTGGAACAGCACAGTGGCTGGGCTGGCGCATTCCAGTTTGAAAGCGCCAGCATCTTGGGGTCGGCGAGGCGCGCGAGCGGTACCAAAGCGCGCTCAAACCATGCGAACAAGGCGGGTGTCGAGGCACTCGATCCGGCCTCGTAATCCGTTGCACGGTTACTCATGTGTGTAATTTCAAACGGGATCGGCCGCTGAACGCGCATTGCCGGGAGCACTGATGTTGCAGCGCAATATCAGCGGCGCAGCTCACGCAGCAGCGGACCAGGCGCGTGCCGGGAGTGCGGTGAGACCTCACCATTTGCTGATCGGCAGGGAGTGAATGATCGCAAGCCAATTGCGGTGCACCTCAAAGGCTGTTGATCGGTATGCGGCAACGAGCATAAGCTGCACGCCCGCCAGGATCACCAGCAAAGTTGATCTATAGTCCTCCAGATATCATGTGGAGGACTAGATTGTATAAAGTGCTTGTTCAACGATAATGCCGTAGATGATGTAACCTTGTCAAGTCTGTCAAGCTCTGAAATGGTCATCGGCCGCTACCATACGGTATCGTCCAGCTCTGACGGACTAAATGCATGTATGTAGGTATGTATCAGCCAATAGACATCCACATCGACAGCGAGAGTGGGACACGAATTCGACGCCAGTCTTCGCGGCGCATTTGAAGGGCGCTCAATAGTGGCGAACAAAACGGCAGTGCCCCGCGACAGCTGGCAGCGAAGCGATTGTGCTGAAACAGCATTGAAGCAGGGGCAGCAGCGCGATGGCAGCACAAACAGCAGCAACGGCATCGAAATCTGCCCCAGCGCAGACGCAAGCAGCGTTGACGGCTGCCGTGACGACACCAGTACACCCCATCCGACGCTGCCGGCTGGATTTTGGGACGAGCGGCGCGACCTGTACCACAGGCATGCGGCATGAGCGCGACAGATCCAACAGCGGGAGCGCATGCGGCAAATGAGGTCAGGCATGTTGTGTTGGATGTCTCGGTGTGTGGGGTGTGTGTGTGTGGTGTTTGTGTGTGTGTGTGTGTGTGTGTGTGTTGGTTGTCCACACGAGGGAGTGAGATCGGAGCAATTCATGCCGAGACAATAGCTGGTAGCATTGAAGAATCTGCAAGATCACGGAACAGGCGAAGAACGCAGGCTTCGCACATGCTCACAACCGGGCCCTGGAAGAGGCGCGGCTGGAGGGGTTCCTCAGGAGCAGCGGGCCGCGTCGAGGCGGAGGCGGCGCGGTGCGGGTCGAGGCGGGGCTGGCGCCGAAGGCGGCGATGCGGGCGGCCCTGGATCGCGCACGGCAGCGTGTGGTGATCGTGCTCCACGGTGCGCGGTCGGCAGGCGCAGCCGCTCTGGTGCACAGTGGCAGCATCGGATGAGCGGCCTGAATTTTGCCCCCGAGGAGAGACAACGCATTGACCTATGTCGAACGATCTGGGCCGCTCCCCCCGACTCGCTCGTGTTCGCGCGGCCAACAAGTGGCTTCCTGCCCCCGTGACGCAAGGTCGAGGAACGGCAAGCTCCCCGACATCGGCTGTCCGCGATGAGGAGAGAGTTCGTCCGCCCAGGCCAACGCGCCGCAGGACGAGAAGGGAACGCATGGCCAGCGCAGTTCGTGGACTGGGTGCCGCTACCAGGGCGAGTGCTGCAGCTCAAGCTGGTGATGTGAATTTGCGCACCTCCTCAGGCCTGCTGGCCTTGCTCATGTAACCCCACCGTGACCCGTACCCTCCACGGCATGTGCCACCACGCCATGCCATGCGTGCCCCCCGGCCCCAGCTCCCATCGGCCCGTGGCGCTCAACCTCACGTCGTTCAGAGGCGACCTGGCCGCATTCTGCGACCACTCTGGCGCGCGCTCGTGGCCGGTGCGGCGCCACGAGGAGCATGTGCTGGACGTCTTCGCCTCGGAAGCCTCAGACCTCGTGATGCTCACCCCCGACGCTGCGGCGCCGCTGGATGGGCCGCTGGACCCTCGCGCGATTTATGTGATCGGCGCCTTTTCGAACCTGGGTGTTCGAAGCGCATCCGATGGGCAGAGGCGGCGAGCGTGCCGACTGCGAGACGCCAGTCAGGGAGCATGCCGCTGGTTGGGGATCGAGCTTTGCCGGCGCGAACATGACGCCGGTGCTGTCGGTGTCGGTGTGGTAGGGCGATGATCGAGGCGGGCCGCACCGGCGGCGACTGGACGGCGGCGCTCGCCGTAGCGCTGCCGGAGCGCGTGCGGCGGGCTGGAGTTCCAGGGCGGCGGAGGCGGTAGCGGCGGACGGCAGTGTGTATGTCGGACGCAGCCCAACAAGGCATGTTCGAAGTGTTCCAACGTCCAGGGTAGCAAAGTCGAGTTGTGCAGTGATGAGAGCATAATCAAAAGAGTAAATTTTGACTGTCCTGCGCTGCGGTTTAAGCGTTCAGCTTCACTCATATGATCACGAACCTCTGACATTCACAATAATTGCTGCTTCCAATAGCCTCCAAAGCTCAGCAAAGGTCTTCCTGCGATCTGGTTGGCACATCCATGACGTGTCGCGCATAATGCGATGTCCATGCTTCTGTGTAAGCTGCAGGCCCGCCCAGGAACTGGGTAAGGAAGAGCTTTTGTTTATGCTTGATCAACTCCTTATCTCCTCTTCCTGTGCGCACAGTCGCCAGGAGCAGGTCAGATGGCTACGATGGGAGGGTGCACCAGTCCACGTGCTGGTGTGCGCACACATCAGCAGTGCCATGCCCTTGGGCGACGCGTGCTGGCGCCTATCAATAATCTCATACCTTCTGATTATTGTGCATGGTAGAAAAAGGGTCAAATTTTTACGTTTTTCCCGATTTTAGCTTCAGGATGAATATAGGTTAGCGGATGAATCATTTTCCTATGTAATGTATTTTTATCTATTCGAACTTTGTGAGGTAGCAGCAGTAATGTTTAGAACCGTGTGTCAGCTCTGCTTTAGCCATCACGGAAACCAGCCCGCGGCATGAGCGCAGGGAAAGCTCTAATTCAATGACTTGGTGCGATATATTCGTGCTGCTACTGAAGAGCGTCAGCCATGCCCGCAGGCCGCGCAACTGAGTGCGCTCGTTAACATGCAGCATGGTGCAGCGCACCCATCGCCCCGCGCACGCCTGCGAGCAATCTGCCATCGGGCTTCGCCGCGGCGCTCCGCGCGCTGACACTGCCGTGGTTGCGTGTGCACGCGTGCAGGTGCAGCGCATGGAGCTGCAGCGCACGCTGGAGGGCCACGGCGGGTGCGTCAACACGGTTGCGTTCGACCCCGCGGGCTCATCACTCGACCAGGCTCGGCGACATGCCTTCCGGTCTGGGATGGGAGCAGGGTGAGCGGGCTCCAAGCACCGCACAACAGCAGCGTGCGGCAGCCATGCGGAGCAGGCGCGACTGTGCAGTGGCTAGGCCGCCGCAGGGACCGTTCAGCGCGGCGGCACGCCCAGCGCTGACCCGCGGCCTTGCTGATCAAGTCGGAGATCGCGTCTCAGCGGACTGCGCCGACGGCCGCACATCCACTCGCCAACGATGAAGCGGGCTGACCGCGCCAATCGTGGCGCGCGGCCACCGCAACATCCTCGGCCTCGCCTTCGATGCCGCACTCGCACAACAGCGTCCTCATCAGCTGCGCAGCCGACGGGCAGGTGCGGGGCGCGCGCCCTCGCCCACTGGCTGGCGCCGCCGTCAGACGCTGCAGTCCCAGTGCCTTCTAGCCTTTCGCATGCGTCCGAAATTGGCGCCAAAAGCGGCTCGTGGAGCGCCAAAAGAAACCTGTACTCCTACCGCTATGCTTGAGAACAGCCAAAGAGCTGGGAAAGGTGCGTCCGCGGACTTGCCCGACGGCGGCGGGCGCGCGCACCATCACCAGCCGCAAGCTAGCGCATGACGACTGGCTGGAGCGCACCCGCCTGGCGCGCACACGCTGGCCCGCGGTCGGCTTCACAGCTTGGGGAGGACGGCGAGGTGTGTGCTCGATGCACCTGCAAGCCAAAGGAAAGTCGTGAGGTTGTTCTGTCCGATATTCGGCTTCAAGCAGAAATTTCAAGCGCATGGCTAGAGTCTTACGGCCGCAGTATCATTCACGCCGCATGCTTGAGGCGCATCTCAGGAAGCCATGCCAGGATCTTCCGTTCGGCAGTTTGCATGCCTTCTTTTTGCTGGCCTTACCGGGTCCGGGGCGGTATAATGCTGTCATTCCATTCGTTACGAGACATGACAGGATTGATACAATGAAGGGCGACGAAAAGGTCATCGATTTCCTCAACGAGGCTTGCCCAACGAGGCAGTTCATGCACTTTGACCTGCGGCAGCCAGCTGCGCGCTGCCGGCAGCGATGCTCGTCAGGCGGCTTCGCCGGCCCCTCCGCAACGCCTCGCACCGTCATCGACCTCAACGTGGAAGGACGTGAACCCCGCCCTCCCCGCGGTCGCGCTCGTTCGGCCGCCGTCGACGAGCGGCACCTACGATGACCGTCGCGCGTCCTCGCGGCTGCGGTCGGCGGCGGCGTCAATGGGCGGCGGCAGCGGCGGCGGGCGGCTGTTTGGGAGACTGATGGCCGGTCGCAAAGCTGGCCCCCGAGAGGCTCGCGCAGCGCGGGGCGGGGCCGCGGCGGCGCGTGCTGCCGAAGCACATAACCGGGTTGCCGGTGCGGGCGCCGCTGCGGCAGATCGCACATTTACAGGGTGTTGCGAGCGACCCGGTCGGAGACCGACACCTGGGCTAGTTGGAGGTGTGGACACCCCAACCCGACAAAGCGCACCGGCCAGTCTCGAGACACGCAGCACAGGCTTCCTGCAGCAGGCTGTTTTTTTGCCAACCTCCCCAGCCCCCAGCTGCAAAATGACAAGAGCCAACAATGCACTGCAATCTGCCATTGCTGTGCATCAATTGCAGTTCTCTTGCTCAAGGGAGTTGCTGGCCACATACAATGACGACGACATCTTCCTCTTCTCTCCAGAAGGATATGGCAGCTGCTGCAGCGGCGCCTGGGGTGCGGGGGTCGGCGGCAGTGCCAGGCCGCCGGCCCGGGCAGTGGACCCTGCTGGGTGCGACGGCGTGAGTGCGGGGGCGCGACACATGCAGGCAGCCCGGGGCAACTGGCTGAGCAGCAGGCGGGGCCCCGCCGGCGGCGGCGCAGGGGTGAGCACGGCCAGTCGGTTGCAAGGCTGAGGTGGATGTTTGTGGCCTCTGCTGGCTTTGATGTGTGCCGTCAACTTGTTGCAGTGTTCTTCATCTTAAGCCATCTGATCAAGGTTGTCCTGCCTACTTGCCGCCGAAATGTTCCTCCTGCTGCCTGTTGACCTCCCAGGCCTGACCACCAGCAGTGAAGACGGCGACCGCCCCCAGGCGGTGCGGCGGCTGCGGGAGTCGTCTGCGGCCAACGGCAGCAGTCATGGGGCAGGCAACACCCGGGCAGGAGAGGAACAGCAGCAGCAGCAGCAGCAGCAGCAGCAGGGCAGGGAGCAGCAACAGAGGCTTCAAGAGGTGCGGGAGGAGGTTGAGCTGCAGGCGCTCCTTGGTACAGACGAAGCAGAGGACGACCTGGCGGGCAGTGAGGAGATTGACTGACAACGAGGAGGCGGGGTGCTGTTGAGGAGGCGGGGGACAAGGAGTGAGGAGGAGGAGGAGGAGGTGGAGGGGGCTGCAGGGCGAGCGTTCAGATGAGGGAGATCGAGGACGAGGAGGAGCAGCAGCAGCGAGGAGCAGGGCATGGACGTTGACGCGCGCGGCTGCCGGCAGCAGCGGCACACCCTGAGAGCAGCGACGCGGATCCCGGCCAGGACTGGGTCATCGGGGCTACGCGGGCCACCGCAACGCGCGCACCGTCAAGGTGTGTGCGAAGCAAGCGCGAGTGGAGGCGGGGCAGAGCCACAAAAGACAGATCGCGCAATCATGCGCGGGATTGCTTGCAGCTCTATGGCCACGTCATTTAATCAAACGTTTCGGAGCAGCCTTATCGGCGTGCATGGATGCATAAGCCTTCATCCCATCGTGGCCTGCTCATAGAAAAAGGTGGAGCATCCAAAGGCCTCATCCCCGAAATGAACCAGCTGAACCTCCCTGAGGCACATGGCTCTTGCCCTCCAACAGGGCGTGTCATTCATGGGCGCGGATGACGAGTACGTCGTCAGCGGCTCCGATGACGGCCATGTGTACGTCTGGTCGAAGGCCACCGGCGCGCTGCTGTGGTGGGCTCAAGGCGATGATGATGGTGAGCGGTCGACTCAGGTCACTCAGCGATCATGGTTGCACAGCACCTTTCCCATGGCACCCTTGGGCAATGTACAGCAGCCCTGCAGTTCCCGGCTGAGGCCCACTATGTGCCATGCAAGGCAAGGAAGCGCATCAGCCTGCCTGCGTCTTGCTGCCGCCCGCCTCCATTTGGCGCAGTCGTCAATTGCCTCGAGCCTCACCCGTTCCTGCCCATGACCCTGGCCACCAGCGGTGACATTTTGGTGGTGTCGTGCTGATCGGAGCCGGTTTCAGTTGGTCGCCACCTGGCTGATACCGCAGTCATGCGGGCGCGCTGGGCTTGTCCTGATCAATGGCGGGGGCGCCCCGGTCGAGCAGGTTGACGCGGTTCTGAAGCTCGCTCTGCTTTTTGGCGAGTTCGCTCAGCACGACGCGCTTCTTTTCGACCGACTGGCTGTAATCGCCCCAGGCATAAAGCCCGGTCGGACCGAAAATGATGTAGCCGATCATCGCCAGCACCGCGATCACCGCGACCGCGGGGCCGACAGCCCGGTTCATCGATTTGCGGAATTTGTGGCGCTGCTGTTCATCCGCGCCCTTGAACAGAGTCGGGCATCGACGGGGCGCGGCGCCGGGTTCGGGGGCGGGGAGGAGCGGTGAGGATGAAGACACGTTGCCGTCCTAGCGACGTTGCTGGAATGGCGGGTCTATACCTTTGGTAATCGGAGAATTCAAGTGGTTTCTGCAGGTCTTGAGAATACGAATCTCATCTGGGTCTGGCGGTTTTTTCCCCTCAAACCAGCAAGTCACTGTTTCATCACTCATGCCTTTACTTTGCATTTGATGCACTCTCTCAAACGTCTTGTGCATGCGTAAGCCGCGTCACTGCGCAATTTTGTGGCTCTGTGCGTTTGTGTGATCAGACAGTACGTGTGCCCTCAACAACCGCTTGACCTGTGATTTTTGCATTTCAAACCGGCTGTCAATACATGCTTTAACCTTGCCTCCTGGCCGGAGTTATGCAGCTATGGCATCATGCTGACCAGGCATTCCTCGTTAGTCTAGTTGTGACGCGAGCATATGGAGTACAGACCTTGCTGGACTCCGTCGGCACATATGCACATGCTGACACAGATCGGCAGTAATTGATCTGTCCTTCGTTATTGAAGTCCCTTTCAGCCGTGCAGCAGCATTTCTGAAGGGTGGTCATCTGGCAGGGGCATCTGCCGCACCAACTAGCACGCCGCGCTGCGGCCGCTCGTACTACTGCTTGCGAGCCAACTGTGGTGCGAGAAACACTTGGTGTGCCTACGAACACCACCATCATCACTACTGGCAACATGTCCATCCAGACAGGTTGAATTAAGGCGAAATGTCTCAAGCAAGACGCCGCCATGCTCATCGCAGAAGACCCGCTATCACGATCCGTTGTTGTCCTGCCTGGACCCGGTGAGGTGCGTCACAGGCTCAGGCACTGCCGCCAGCGACGACTGCCAGTACAGCCAAATTCCTGACCGTGATACTGTTTTCTCGCCTCATCTCATCTGCCAGCATGGCGCTAGAGTGAGCAGTCTGCAAGCTTCTCCGAGCCCGTTGCTGGGGCCGCGGTCAAAATCACAAAGCGAGCGTGGATACGAGTTGAGCAGATTCAGCCATAATAGTCATCGAAAATACATCGATCCCTGAATCGTTCCCATAGCTCGGCTTTCAAGGGCAATCGATCATGATCGGACCCGCCAGTGCTAAAGCAGACAGCACGATGGGATCGCTGAGCCACTCAGTGCGCAGCATCCGTTTGAAGCTTTGTCACAGTCAAGCTTCATCCAGGCGATCCTGGCGTGACGTGTCGCGCCGCATCACACCCATTGCTGCACCGCCGCCACGATGGACTCCGGACTTGCGCCATGCTGCGCCGCCTACGTCTCCGAGAGCGAGGTGGCGTGGCAGTGCGGCATTACCATGCCTGTAGAACCCGATCATAGCGGGTTCGAAAAACGGGTCGCAGAGCGCATGGCCTGGTGGGACGAGCAACGCAGGCGCACAAGTGTGGGCGTCACTGCCGATGAAGCAAGCTGCGGTGACTAGCACACCTGCGTAGGCGCGGAAAAATTCTCCTCGCTCGCATATGTTGTGCACTCCAATGGTGATTTTGCCTGGCATTAGTGCTCGCCGCCATCACTATCAGGCATGATTGCAATTGCAGAGCGGCGCGCCATCGGAACTGCATGGCAGCGGCGACGGGCAACGCATGTGATTTGTACACCAACCCATCGCCTCTTGGTGCATGAAGTCATAGGCGCCCATGCATGCAACTGCGCAGCGTCAACTGCGCCCCGCACAGTCGCCAAGCGCAGTCAACACCTGCGCACAGCACCCAGCCACACTCATCTGTTCGCCGCCTGACGTGCGTCTATGAGGGCCCCAGTCACAGGATCTGGATCTACAGGGCCTCAGATCTCATGCAGATCGTCACCCTCGCAGCCAAGGCTGACCTGGGCTACTCGGCGCTGACGCTGTCACGAAACGGGGAGCTTCTTGCTGCGTGCAGCCGAGTGCTTGACGCGGCGCTCGCTGTGTGGCAGTCGGCGCAAGGTGCGCGCGAGGGGCTGGAGCGGCCCTTGCGCAGGGCCACATCTTAATGTTGTGCGGTCTGCAAGTTGAGCAGCAGACATCAACACTTGCCGCTCTTGCGGACCACCGATCGTGCCTCGCACGTCTGGACCTCCACAAACTCTACAGGAGCCGCGGCTGCCAGCTGCCCGTCACGACGGAAGTCAGCCTGGTCGGTATCGACCCCGTCGATTTGCAGTCCGCTGCATGACCACTCTGCCACCAGGCCGGTGACTGCCGCAGCGGCAACGATACACGTTGGCGTTGCAGGTACAAAACCACATAAGCAAAGCCCCGGCGGTGCCGGGGCCTGCATGGAACCTGGAGCGGGAAAAGGGGCTCGAACCCTCGACCTCAACCTTGGCAAGGTTGCGCTCTACCAACTGAGCTATTCCCGCATCGAGCCGCGCACGCCCCGGGCGTGTGGGGGGCTGGCGGCTGCATCAGCGGCCGACAAGTGTCCTAGGCAGAAGCCTGTCATCTATTCAAACCTTGTGATGTGCTAATGGCCCTCCGCCAGGGCTGCTGTCTTGCTCAAAGCGCGTGCGCGTCGCCGCTTTGGCCGCTGGCTGTGCGCAGGGTGTGTACGTTGGCTGTCCAGGGGAAGTGGTTCTCTTGGAAACAGCAAGTGGCCGGCTGCTGGCTTCCACGCCTGCGGGGCAGCCGCAGCAGGAGATGCCGCGGCCGACAGCAGCAGCAGGAAAGGCGCAGGAGACGACAGCGCGGGGGAGGCCGCGGCGACGGGGGTCTCCAGCATTGCTGTCAACACCGACGCAGTGTATGTGTGTGGCAGTGGCAGCGAGCGCGGTGCGACACCCCTCAGATGGTTCGCCAGGTGAGAGGGCGGCGGGGCCCTGCGGCAGCTGGGGCAGGCCCAGGGTACCGCAGGTGGGTGATGAGCCGTTTGATGGAAGCGCCTGGCTGGGTGCACAGCAGGTGTTGGTCTGGGGCATCCAATTCCAGCCTATCGTCAGGATCGTCCTGGTCAGCCGCGAGAGTGCAGCCATGCTGCAGCCCGCGCGCATCGGCGCATCCACCCGTGAGCACCGGAAACTCAGCGCCCGGAATTCGCAGGAGGCCCACTGCGTCGACTTGGGCGGCGCGTCGCAGCGGGACGCCCTGGTCGCGACGCGCGACGGCTGCCTCGTAGCTGATCGCCTCGCCGGGCCGCGGCTCTGCGGCCGCGGCGCCTGTCCAGATCGAGCCTCTTGCAGACTGCCACGCGGGCGCAGTCACGGGCCTCTCGCCGCTGCCCGGCGGCCACGGCAAGGTGCTGAGCGCCGGCGCCGACGGCAGCCTGCGGGTGTGGGACGCTGGCGGCGGCGGGCAGATCGCGGGGCGCCGCGACTTTCCCGCGGCGCGCCTGACGGCGTTGGCGTCGTGCCGCACGCGCGCGCTGGCGGCGGCGGGGTCGGCGCGCGGCGTGCTGCGGCTCGTGTCGACGGCGGACGAGGCAGCGCTGCCCGTCGTCTGGCGCGCGCGGCTGGCGCGCGGACCGCTGACCGCGCTGTCCTTCTCGCCGAGCGGCGCAGTGCTCGCAGTGGCGTGCAGCGATGGGGGAGGCGCGGGCTGCAGCGGCGGCCGCGACCAGGGCGCCAGCCGGGTGGCGTTTGTTCGCATCGGCGGGGGCGATGGGGCAGCTGCCGCGGAGCTGCTGGGCTACGCCGACTGCGGAGACCGGGCCTGTCGATGGCGTGGCTGCCAACGCAGCCGCGCAGTGCGGGCGGAGACGCAGGTCGTTGCATTGGTGGTGACGTCGCAGCAGGGGGCGAGCTGGTCGTCAGATCGGGCAACGTGGTTGTTGATGAGCTGGCAGCGCCTGCCGCAGCAGCACCGGTAGTTCCGTCGGCTGGGCGGCAGTCGACGCGATTGCTCTATGGCCACTCCAACCAGACTGGCATGCTGTATGCCGTCGATCCGAACACGGGAGTCACGACGACCGTTGGCCAGACGGGAATCACGGATTCGTTCGGGGCCATGTTCGGCGCCAGCAACGGCGTTTTCGGAAGTCGCAATGGTGGCGGTTTCTACCAGTTCGACCTGGTAACTGGTGCGGCGCTGACAGGCTGCTGTCGGAATTCGCCGCCCTCCGGCAACGGCGTGGGCCGGCGCCGAGCGCCCCCCACGCGCAGTGCCGTCGCGGTCGCGGCGCACGACAAGCGCGGCGCCGCCCTCGCCCTCAGCCCCTGCCAGCGGTTTGTCGCAAGCGGCGGCGCCGACGGCTGTGCACGCCTGCGCAACGCGGGGACGCTCCGGAAGTCGGCAGTGCGCCCCCGGCACCGCGGCAGCAACAGGCGCCGCGGCTGCAGAGCGCGCACGCGTCGTCGGCGGGCGGCGCCATCGCACTTTGCTTCGACGCGGGCGGCGGGTGGCTGGCCAGCGGCGGCGCGGACGGCAGCCTGTTCCTGAGCCGCGTCCTTGGGGAGTCTGGCGGCCTCGGGCCCTCCAGCAGGTTGAAGCCGATGGGACAGTGGTAGCAGAGGCGTTCCAAGCCATGGCCAGACGGACACGCCCGATGATGACGACGAGCCGACCCTGCCGGCCTGCTCGCCGCCGCCGCCCGCGCGGACGAGGTGCAGCGGGGCGCGGCCGTGCGCGAGGCGACGGCGCGCAGGCTCGGGGAGCTGCGGGCGCGGCTGGCCGAGCTGCGGGGCGCAGCGCGGCGGCGCCGGAGGGGAGCGGCTTACCGGGAAGAGGTGATCCTCGACGTCGGCGGCTGCAGGTCGGTGGAGGTCAGGTTTTCGCCGGGCTCGATGTTTGCCTGGGCTTCGTAAGAGGCTGAAGTGGGCTGCTCATGGGGATGCTGGGCGTAACGCATAGCGAGGTCACCGAGATGGGCTTTCGTTCGCATTCGTGGATGAAGAGGTCGACCAACATGGGTTTTTGTGCATCGACATGTTGTGTTTTGCGCACCACCCGCGGCATCCCGCACCGCAGGAGCTGCGAGCCAAGGCGGCCGCGGAGGCCGAGGCGCTCAAGTCGCGCCTGTCGGACGCGGTGGCGCGGGACGAGATTGTGGCGGCTCGCATTAAGGAAGAGTTTTGGGACAGCATGCAGGCGCGTGGGCACAGGGCATGTCTTGGCGGCTGCTGCGGCGGAGCGAGGGATTTCGGCGCGGTGCTCCCCAGGCTTCATAGGCCGAAGTGGAGATCAAAGGTCTTTTCATCTTATCCTTGGTCTTGCAAAAGGTCACTATGTGCAGCCGACGATCTTCACCAAGGCACGAACGACATGCGCATCGCCAAGAGGCAGATGTTCGGCCCCGCGACCGCCGGTCAAACCGGCGGCCGCTGACGGGCGTCGCGTCGACGCCAGCAGGTCAGGAACTTCCCGCTGCGCGCCGGCGCACGCGTCGCGTACGCGCGCGTTGCAGCGCTGAGGGCGAAGAGCTGCTGGAGGCGGCAGCGATGGGCGCGCCCGCGGGCGACGACCATGGGCTGTTGCTCCGGCGGCCTCGCGATGCGGCGCGGTCGGGCCCGCGAGCAAGGAGGGTGCGGCGGGCGCCGCTGCTTTGGGTGAGGCGCCGGCGGCCGCCGCGGCGGTGGCGGCTCCCACTGCGGGGCGCGGCAGCGCGTTCGCGAGCGATCGGGCGACCACGTTGATCCGGACCGGCGTCCCCGCTTCCCCAGTTGATCGGCACGACCAGGCGGAACCGGCCGCACGAACCCCGCGGCTCGCCCGAGCGCGGAGGACGCGGAGTGCAGCTCCGAGCGAGCAGACCGAATAGTGCCATCGCAAATCAATGTGTCCGGAATAGGTGCCGGCGCGCAAGGCCGCGGTCGGTGTCGTCCGGATATACAGCGGGATCGAAGTCGTAGTGAGGAAGGCACAGGCTGAGGTAGGCTGAGCGACGACAGGTTCTCGAAAGCCCCGATTGTCAGGGGCGTACCGCCCGGCGTCAGCGATGCCGCGAAGGACTATGCCCCGGGGGGCGCGGGGATCCCTTCTGCTTCCCCTAATACCCCCGGATCGTTCGATCGATCCTTTATATGAGACCAATTGCGCAATTGCATCCAATAGACTACAAATTGCACGGTCTGTCCATCAACGGTTTTCGTGGCAGTGCCTGTTGCACTGCAACGTTGAGCGGCAGCCGGGTCGGCCGTCAAACCGCACACGACCCGCCCACGCAGGTTCAACGCCGCGTTCGACGCGCTGGTCCAGCACAAGCACGCGGACGCCGACAAGATCTCAGATCTGAACGCCCGCCTGGACGATCTAGAGAGGGAGCTCGCCAAGATCAGCGCCGCCGGCGGGTCCGAGGCCGCCGGGCCGGGCGGCGGCGGCACGGCAGACGCGGCTTCGGCGGCGGCGGCAGCGAGCGGGGTCGGGGCGCACGGCGGCGGGCAGCCAGCCGTGGGCGGGTCGGGGCGCGTCGCGGTGCGGTGGGCGGATGTGGAGGATCCGAGGAGATCCTGTTCAGCCTCAAGCCCGATGATATCAAGGTGGGCCGCACACTGTGACCGCGGCCAATCGTTTGGCCCGGGGCGCATCAGCACTGGGATCATGCTTGTAGATGAAAAGACCCTGGATGTCCCAAGACGTCGCAGACAAAGTCACCTGCCCTAGATTGACCTCACTAGAGAAGGGTCTCACGTGCTGCACCCTGCCCTGCGGCCTCCGTGCCAGGCCTCCAAGTACCAGTCCCCAGAGGAGCGCGCCCGCGCCGCCGCCGCCGCCGCGTCCGAGGCGGAGGCACGGCGCCGCGCGGCCGCGGATGACGCATTGGGCGCGCTCTGGACGACTGATGGGCGGCGCCCTGGTGCGGCCCACCGACGAGGTCGCTGACCTGGCTGCGGCGCGGCCGGCGTGGATGAACGGGAACCCGCAGGCGAGCAGGGAGCTGGTGCAAGCAGGCCGGTGCGGCGGGCGGGGTCAACGGTCCAGCCGTCCTGGCCGCGCCGCGACGGGCCAGGATGTCGCTGGCGGTTGCGCAGCGTTTTTGAATCCCAAACCAAAGCACAAGCTGGGCTCGACATATATACACTCACATCCCAATAGCCCAACAGCCCTACCACCGTACCTTGCTCACGTCGACTGCCTGCGACAGACTGCCTCCCATGAAACCGCAGCAGGATTCGCGGAAGACCAGCTGCGCGAGTCAAGGAGCAGCAGGCAAGGAGCAGGCCGCCATAGAGGAGAGTGGCCAAGCGGCGCGCAGCCATGGAGCGGAACGGCGCCACGAAGCGGCAGAG
>NNCB01000105.1:0-27557 GCA_002317545.1 Scenedesmus quadricauda | reverse complement strand
CAAGCAGTACTTCATCCCGCAGGGGACGTCGTTCGGCGTCCGCCAACTTTACCTGTTCGACCGCGACACCGGACAAGCACGATTCCTCATGAGTACTCGCCAGTGGATCGACAGGAACGCGATGGCATCCGTCACGCCCTTCTCCTTCATATCGCGGGACGGCATGCGACTGCATGGATACCTGACCATTCCGCACGGGTCAGATGGCAGAAACATGCCGCTCGTGGTGAATCCACACGGGGGGCCGATCGGTGCGATAACTGGGGATTCAATTGGGAGACGCAGTGGCTGGCAGTGGTACTGCGTCCTGCAGGCGTGCAGTGTTCGGTGCTGTGCAGCGGCTCTGGGAAGGCATCAGAACGTCTCGTCCCGTCTTGGTTGGCGCTGATGGCTGAGCACCCCCATAGATTCTGGCTTCACCACTTTGCTGTTGCCCTCACCACGCATGTCTGCCCGTGATGCGCTCAGCTGCTGCTGCGTGCGCTCCGCCGCGCGCGCGCCTCGCAATGCGCGTCAATGTCTTCGCTAGGGGCGAGCTGAACGCTTACCGACTGGGTATTCTTGCCGCCGATCGATTGCGGGCTCTTGTGATCGTCCGACCATTCGGATCCGATCATCACGACCGACGCGCCAAAGGTCATTTCGCCATGGGCCAGCTTGCCGTCGGCATCGACCAGGGCGAAAAGCGGTTCTCCTGCTTTCCGGGCTGAAATCTGACCGCCTGTTTGTCTGTGGGAACGGGGCGCCCCGATACAGGGGTCCTGGGTTGGGGCGTGGCAATGACAGCGGCCTTGCCTGCAGCATTTATCTTCGTCGACCGTTTGCGATAGAGCGTCGGCAGCCCTGCCGCGTCAAGCTCGGAGATCGGCCACCACTCGCCTTCCGCTGCGGCAAGCGACGCTTCGCGGCGGACAAGGGTGAGCGTCAGGTCGAAATGGGTAAAGCTATGGTCAACGCGGGCGATCCCCGACTCGGCGGGCGGGACATCACTCCAGTCGTCGCCCGGCAGCGCGCGCATGCCGCCGAGCATGCCCTGAACGTTCACGTTGCAGCGCTTTCGACCCGGAATGACGCTCAAACCTTGGGGCGTGGCACCTGTGTGCACCCGCGCCCCGGGATGGCGCGGCGCGAGAGAGTGCCGGCGCGCCCCTCGCCGTCGCCCTCCCGCCGGCTTGGTCCACCCTTGCGTCGCCCCTTTTTTGCCGTCCAGTTTTTTTCGTGTTTCGGGATCGGCGAAGCTGCGCGGATCATGGATGATACGTCTAGACTGTCTGCGCAGTCTTGAGCAGGCAATCGGTATACATACTGGGCGTTTTGCGCTGCTGCGGTGCGCACGCCCGCTCGATGATCGGCGCCTGCACGTGCATTGCAGGCGGCCTGTAGATAGCTGACGGTGTAAGCAGTTTTTGACTGTCCGTTGTGCTGGTCTACCTTCCATGCAGCGTCATTGGCTTTGGTTTACCGCAGCCACAAATGGGTGACGCTGTTACATGCATTGGGTGAGACAGACGTTGACTCTACGTGGAGTCAGTCAGGTCAAACCTACACCGGCATACAGGAACTTTTTACCGATCGCTAACGCTCGCGATCCGATCCCGCAGCACCAGGTTGCCAGTTGCACCTACCAGTTCAGTCTCGACACTTTACAACTCTCGAACCTCAACAATGCAGCAGGAGGCGTCACGGCAACGCGGCGGCGGCGGCACACGTCAGCCGGTACCACTCGTCCATGCCGCGCGTCGCTGCAGCGCGGCGTGCCGCACGATGCGCTCTGATGTGGCGACTGGCGCTGCGACCAGCGTGCTCATCTCGCGGCGGCAGCTTGCAGCCCTCGCGGCACTGAGTGTTGCAGGTGGGCAGCAAGGACGAAGGGGGGGGTCAACATGCTCGACGGCGCGGCGCATTTCCGACAGAGATTACATGTCTCGCCACGGCAAGTTCAGCCCGATCGGGTCGATCGAACGTCATGCACACCCACATGCGCGCGCGCACGCTCCCTTGATATCCGAAGTGGCGGAGCAGGCCGCGCCGGCCGCCGCAGCGGGCCCCACCGCGTCGCCGCCGCCCGCGCCGACGGCCGCGGCCGGCTCGGCCGCCGTGGAGGCGGCCGGCTGCGTGCGCCTCGAGCCGGCGCTGGCGGCGGCGTTCACGGCGGCAGTGTCGGTCGCATCTGGCGGAGCTGGGAGTGGGACCTGAGGAACAGTTCAGCGGCATCGATCAAATGTTCGACCGCGTGAGGCTTGCTTCGGCATGCAGCGCGGCGCCAGTCATAATCTCAGTCAATGTTTCAATCCATTGTTGCCTTGGAATGCAGCAACAGCCTGGAAAACGGGGCGGGCGGGGCGCCTGCATGGCTCGTCAGCCACAATGCAGGGTCGTATCCGTGGCATCCTGCGGCCCCTGCAATATGATTTCTGGAGGGAGCTGGTGGGATGGACGCGTTGGCAACTCATACTTAGCTGGCATCAAACGCGCTTACCAGCGTGGCTTCAAAACCAGATTCAATAAGGTCTTGCGGGCTTTTTCTCAGTTCTACATATTGATAAATGATCGCATCCAGGATATTGTATTCCGGGCGTGCCGGACCTGTCTGACTCGTCGGGCGGGCTGAGCAACCGCAAGCTGGATCTGGAGGTAGGCCATTGGGGCGATTTTACGTCGCTGTTCCGCAAGACTTCATTTCTTCACTCCTCCCCGTATGGTTTGCACTACTACCTAAGTACCAGACGTTCTCGCTAAGTATCTTTCTACTGACTTCCCCGCTGCTACGCTATTAGCTGTGTACAGTATGCACTCACGCACCTCCTTGCTCTTCTAATACACTTGCCGTACTTTTTTGTTCACTAGGGAAGGTGCTTTCCATCCGTGCGAGAAGTCCAAGCACCTTTGTGCGGTTCTCCGGAGTGAGTTCGGCGTAGCGGTCGCTCTGCGCAATGTCGGTGCGAATCTGTTCCGCCTGCAAGTGGAGTGGGCGTGGGCAGCCGCGTGTAATCGCCCCGCCTGGCCAAACGACCGCCTGCCCCGCACTCAGCGCCCCGACACCCTGCCACGGCCAAAGCAATTCACGAGCAGCTGCATCGGCTGGAAGGTGGCGGCGCGGCGCTTGGCGAGCCCGCAGCAGCGCACGGCGTGTGCGCAGCGTGGGGGAGCTGCTGCTACCGCAGGACGCGCCAGGGGAGGCGGAGGCGCTGCGGCGGGAGGCGGCGCGGTCGCCGGAGGTGAGCGTGACCGGGCGGGGGCGCCGCGCCCTGCATGCGACTGCCGTGCGCTTCTTGTGTGTTCTGCAACGACCTTTTTTCATCATTCGTGTTTGTCGCGATCGCGTTATGAACGCGAGGATTTGGCTCAAGGCGAGAGGCGTGCGCGTGCCTCCGCCCCGTGGACGCCGGCACCCAGGCGCTGTGAGCGAGGCAGCGGCGGCAAGAGCGGTCCAGCGGCTGTTCGACCGGCTGCAGTCGGGCGGCTACGTCTGCGGCTGGCAGGTTGTGTGGGGCGATCAGCCGGGCGGCTGCCGCCGGACTGGTTCAAGCAGGCGATTGAGGGATAAAGGGAATGGCCAGCACCCTCCCTTTTGCGGCCAGTAATGCGGGTTTTGAAATCGATCTGCCGGAAACGGTTACGCTTTTCACGGGCAGGCCATTGAATACATGACATGCATGTCGCAGAACAAGGGAGAATCATGGCGCCTGGAGGCCGCGACCTGCATCCTGAATCGGCTCTTGACGTGGCGGCGCCCAAGCTGTTGTGCACGCGGCTTCGGTGGAGTCGCACCCACCGCAGGGACGTGTCTTGCGGCCAATCCAAACCCTGACAGCATGCACCCCTCCCCGCTCCGCCCCTTCACCGTACCGCCGATCTCCATCCACGACCGCAGGACCCCGGGCTCGCGGCGATATTCCGGGCACCTTTCGTGTCACGCCGCCGGCGACCCCCCGGCGACGAGGGGGAAGGCACCGCCCTTGCTCGTCTGGAAGGCGACATATTGGACGCCGCCGACGCGGAAGGTTGAAGGCGCGCTGACGATCCCCGATTGCATGTCGAGGTCGAGCAGCTGCCTGCCAGTATCAGCGGCATAGGCGCGGAAGCGGCGCGGTGCTGCGCTGCTGGCAGCGAGCGGGTGGCGGGCGGATCGGCAGATACTTTTACCAGGTCAAGACCAGCCATGAGCTGGTCGGCAAGGGCGCTGTGCTGGACTTGAAATGGCACTCTGCGCGAGGCGCTCCGCTATCTATCGTGGTGCAGGGAGCGCAAGGGAAGCTATGGCCGCCAGTCGAGGAAGAGTTCGTCCATGTGAAGTCCTCGGCATCGATCCGCCGGGCGACGACGGATCGCGGCGCAATTCGCCGCCGCCGTCCGCGCGGCTTGCAAGACACGATCGACGCGCCGACGACCCCTTCGGTGATGCTCGCCCCGCCCCACAGCATCCGCGCCGACATCAGCCTCTCCAAGGCTGATGGCTCTTGAGGTTCCTCCCATGCAACGCGCGCCGCCTTCCCCCCGCCCCCACCCAACCCAAGCACAGACTGGTCGTGGCCCGTCCAGCCTGGGCGGCAGGCTGCTGCTGCTGCCGGGGGACCCCCTGCAGACGTGGACATCCCCTGGCCCCCACCACGCTGGTGCAGGACTGGACGATCGCGCCCGCATCCGCGGGCAGCCTTGGCGGCGGCGGCGGCGGCGGCGAGTTGTAGGTGTGCTGGACGGCGGTCGTCGTTGGCGCGTGCCTGGAGGCAGGGCTGGTGGTTGCGCGTGCACGATCAGCGCCCCAGCATGCAGGTGACACAGCCGGCGGTTGACCATGTTTTGCTGCTTGAATCCGCCTCGGACGAAATGTTGATCTGCAACCTGTGTGTGTGGCGAAAGCCGCGGGTTGGCCAGGGCAGGCGCGACCGATAGCTATGTGATTACACGCAGCAGCCTAGTAGAGCCCGCCAGCACGCGTGGCCTGCGGCCTCACCTTGCAGCTGCTAGGCACCCCTCGGCATTCTCCAGAGACAGCCCGCAGCAGAACGCACGAGGCCGTGTGCACGCCTCGGGCAGGGTCAGGGTTCTGGGGTTAGGGTTTCGGGTAGCGGTAATTTCTCTGTTCCTTCAGAGACAGGCTGCAGCGGCCGCGATTGCCAGACAATGGCGGGACCAGCCGCTGGAACGCGCGGCCAGGGCGGATGGGACAGGTTTGTGCACAATGGTATGAACCTGTGCGGTACACCTGGAGAAGCTTTGTTCGTGCAAATGGTACAATCCAGCACCTTGGCAACCGCCCTGCTCCGACCCATTGAGCCAGGAATTGCTTGCATATGCGACAGACGCAGCGCGCCACCAGGCCCGCGCTCGTACGCCAACGTGACGTTGCTACGACAGGTCGACACGTCGAAGAAGGACGATTCGGTCTGTCCGACGATGTTGCCGCACCTCGTCAGCCGATAGCAGCACGAACCCTAGTGCAATCGACGAGCTTCAGGTTCTGAGATGTTGCGGGACGTCGATCGTTGAAAACGCGCACGGGGTGCGCTTTACCGGGCGCCTGACATGGCCGGCATGCTGCCCAGTTCGTCGACGGACACACACGCATACCCGCTGCCCTGGTTACAGCACCGGCCCCCATCGCCTGTCGGCGCCAAAGCGATCTGTCGCGGTCGAACATGACGAGCTCGTTCGCTTCGGGGCCGTGCAGCGCGACGCTGCGCCCGCCGAAGCTGTTGTTGCGATAGACGCGGCCATATTTGGCGACCATGCGGTTCGCAAAGGCCGGATAGTCACGAAGCTGGTCGAGCGTGTTGCCGAGCACCGGCATGCCATCCTCGCCCGGGATATGGTCGCTGGCGCGGTCGCTCTGACAATCCGGGGAGTCGTACACAGCGTGTCGCCCCTACTTGCACGAGTTGTCGGTGCACTTAGCCTGCTCACGTTTCGATGTACTCGTAGCTAGGGTTTCGACGCTGTCTTCAAACCCCTGTTCATGACTCGGAGTAACTCTCGCTGTTTCAGACATGATGTTTTTTTGACAGTGTATTGCTAACACAGCGGACGTACCAGACTGCAACGTTGGAACTGATCGGGGCAGCTCAATTTATCGAAAGCACTAAACGGTTCAGTGATGTCAGCTTACATCTTCTCGGATATGGTAGCTGTCAACTACCTTTCCGGGGTAACAACATTGGAAAAGCAGCGCCTGCTGAAAAATGGCGAACCGTTCAAAATGTCGAAGCGCGCCGGCAATTTCGTTACGCTCGCCGACATCGTCGACGAGGTTGGCAAGGATGCGGTGCGCTTCACGATGCTGACGCGCAAGGCCGACGCCCAAATGGATTTCGATTTTGCCAAGGTGGTCGAGGCGTCGCGCGACAATCCGGTCTACGTCCAATCATGCCCATGCGCGCATCGCGTGGCTCAAGGACACGCCAGCCGCGCGACTGGGCAGCCGCCCGAGCTACCCATTACAACTGGCCTGGCCGAGGTACTGGCGCAATTTATTAAAGGGCTGTGAAGCGCGGCGAAGGGGAACATTGGCATGTTTTTATGAATCAACTTCTACCTTTCCTCGCCATGAGTGGGCAAAAAGTAGTACCACGCACATGGGAGACCTTGTACTTGGTGTGCCGGTGACAGCACACCCCTATGAGGCGCACTGGGGGTGGACTGCACCCTCCCGCCACCTGTGAATCAGGTTCCCGCCAATCCCCCACCGCCGCTCGCTGTGCATAATGCCTGCAAGTTTTGCGCAGCCGCTGGTGTGCAGTATGGGTGCACTGCAGCATGTTACATCCGCAGCAACATGTATGGAGGTGACAGCCAACAAGGCTCGAGCCCACATGCCAACAGCGTTGCCGGTGGGCAGGTGCTGGGCAGCCATCTATGGCGCCGCCCCCTGCCGCCAGTCAGCCGGCAGGCCCTCAGGCATCACCTGTGTGCGGCAGCAGGGGGGGCAGCGTGAATGTACGCCTGCGCACCATTTGCACGGGACGCGCCCTGGGCGGCTGGGCCGCACCACGCAGCTCCGCAGCCCAGCGCCAGGCCCAGCCGCCCAGATACGAGCGCCCGCCTGTCCGGGCCAGCGCCCAAACCAGCCACGGCCCCGCTTGCCGTCGCCGCTGCGCACCTGCAGTATCTGAGGGCGGTCATCTGGCTCCTGTGGCCCTGCAGCTTGGAGTAGCGCTTGCGCACCTTCTTCTTGAACACGTGCACCGGTTTCGCGGAAGTGAGACTCCACCGCCGCGACCACGCAGGCGCCAGGGACGTAGGGGCGCCCGATGGTCGTGTCCTGGGGTGGCGGGACGGTGCAGTGGTCGGGCAGCAGGTTGAGAGCGACCTTTGCGCTGGGGCTGGCCTGATTCGCCGGGCGTGGGGCCCGCCCCTGCTGCGAGAGCACCGGCCACCGCACACGGGCATCTTTGCCTCGCAAGCTGCTGTGCAGCGAAAGCTACGCTGATCGCGGCGCCGCCCCTTGTGCCGACATACGGCTGAATCACAAACCCCCCACTGAAAATCCCTGCGCGACGCTCCGCGCCTGTCACGCATCAATGTCTCACCGCGGCGTGCCCAGCAGCAGCACCTTCTCCAGCGCAATGCACGCCGTTGACTCTGCACCCACAGCCCGGGTGAGGAAGGCGGCGTAGTCGGACAGCGATACCGCGCCGAGGTTCTCCAGCTGGCGCTCGCCGATGACGCTGATCGACGCCCCCACTCGCGCACGTTCTCCCGCGCTTGATCGCGGTCACCACCTCCGGGATCGCCGGGATGGCGGATCGCACGGTATGGCGGACGCCGCTGCTGGTGGCTGTGCTCCCCGGGCGCAGCCGCCCGATTTCGAGCCGCGGCCATAGGTCGCATAGACCATCACATCGTCGCTGATGTCATATTGCGCCGTGATCGACGGATCGACGTTGTTTTCCTTGCGCTTGCCCTGCGCCTGCGTCAGCGGACGCAGGTTGAACGGGCCATAGATGCGCTCGCCGTCGAAGGTCGCTTCTTTCTTCGTGTGCGTATAGCGCAGGCTGCCGATAAAGCGCAGCCGGTCGCCCACCATGGGCTGCGCGGAGGCTCATGGCGCCTCCCGTTGTGCTGATGGTGGGGGGAAGCCAATCTGTACCTCAAGCTGCGCCCACGACATGGGATTCAAGCTGGTACATCCCAGAGGCTGCTGCTGCTGCTGCTGCTGCTGCTGCTGGTGTGGTCGCACGCGCCCACTTGTGCTGCAACCGTGGTCATTTGCTGCACTGCTGGTTAGCGCACTAGAACCGCCCACGACACGCGCGCTGCTCCATGCAGCGTCTACCGCAAGAGACAACTGGGAGCATTAGAGCGCGTCGCATTTTGCTGCTTCGCCGCCCGAGATTGCAAGCCTTGAAAGCACTATTGTAATACCTTAAATCTTCAATAATCGGTCTTTTTGGTAAATAATACTTTAAGTTTTTGAGGTTTTTTACGGCATAGTCACCGATTCTTTTAGCATCAGCTTTCATTCAACCTTGTACCTGCGTTGCCACTTGTTTATCGTACACTATCACGGCTTGAGATTCCTATGACTTCTCTGACAAAGCTCAGAAATAGCATCCAGCTGAATAGAGCCCAGGGTTGGTAACGCGACCAAGTAGATACCACTGCATTATTGATGGTACAGATACCATTGAGGTTGAACTATCATCCTGAGTGCCATATGCATTATGCAGCAGTAAGAAGGTGTACAGGTATGGCGACAACCGTCAACGTGTCAAGTCAGCATACCGCCCCTGGCCCAGTGTGTGCCCTTGCTATCACGGTTCGCCAGGACAATGAATCAGCACCACAATGCGTCACGATGTGCGCAAACCGAGCTCTGCAAAAAAGCGATGGTTTACAGCAGGACCTTGCTGCACCTCGTGACAGATCGGCCACAAATCTGCATTACGGGCAGCAATGACAGGCCTTCCGTTGCCTGCCGTGCGCCGCGCCGCAGATCTTTGCACCACGCTCAGGTTGATCGATCGAAGTTTTCATCTGACGGACCAAGGGCGTGCCGAACTCCAGCACGCAAAAAAAGTAATGCTGCTCGGTGACGATTTCCTATTGAATGGTAGTGATGAGCCCTACTATCCTCGGCAACTGCGGGCGGGGCGTTAACAGCTAGCGTTGCCGACGGGTAACCGTCGGTGTCCATCCGGTAAGCGCTGCCGTATGCTCGCCGCCAAGTCGGGGGCGTCAAAGTTCTTTCCGTAAAACGTGACAAAGTTGTCGTTGGGGTCTATAAGTTATGTAATTATAGAGTGTTCTACGAGGTAGTCGTCGGGTCACCGTGGTCTAGTGGAAGTACACCTGTGTTTTAGTGGCATGGCATTTAGTGCCATGCGAATTGTCGTTGTGGGGATGCGGGGTCGAGTCCAAGCCGAAACGTTAGCTTCGTCGGGGAGAGGCATTTCTTAGGTTACTCTTTGTGCTGCGAAAGGAAGGCCCTTCAGGGCGGAACGCTCTTACCTTACAAGAACCGCCAGTTCGCTTCGCAGTGGGCCAGCGTAGAAAGTGACGTGCCCAATGGCTGCTCGCCACCTGTTCTCCCGGCGTGAGCCGCCCGCGCAGAATCAAGGCTTCGGCCCCTGCCCCTCGTTGTCTTCCCACTTGAGGATGCGCCGGGGCCCCGCGGCGCACCCTGTAGGCCTTGCTGACTGCCTTGATGGCCTCTGGGGTGCCTGTGAGGCCGATCAGGCGCGGGTGGAACTCGCGCACGGCCGCCTTGACCTGTCCAGTCATCGGGATGGGGGCCAGCCGCGGGGTCGGTGCGGTGGGGATGCGGGCCGGCTGGTCCCTGTGCCGAGGCAGGCGCAGGCGAGCAGCTGATTCAGGTGGGCAGGGGCCACGGCTGCCAGAGCCTGAATTTTTTTTCGGTGACACCAGGGACGGCCGCTGCCGTCCCCTCGCTGGTCGCGGCGCCTGCCGGCCCCGAGGCGGGCGCCCGTGCGCCCGAGCGTCTCGCCATGCGCACCTTCTGCGGGCTGTCGCGCGCGGGTCGACGTGATGAACAGCGGCGCAGCTTCGCGCCGGCGTCGCGCTCCTCGAACTGCGACAGCCCGCGCATCAGTTTCTGCAGATCGACCGGGCAGATGTCGGGGCAGAAGCTGTAGCCGAAATAGAGGACGATATTGGCCGGCAAATCGAGGTCGCGAACGGTCTGGCCATCCTGGTCGGTGAGCGTGTGTGTGTGTGTGATGTGTGTGGGTGTTTCGTGTGTGTGTGTGCATCGCATCGAAGTTGGTGACCCGCGACGGGAGTGCGATTGACGTGCGGTTGAGGGGTGGTGGCAAGAACGGAGGGCGGCCGTTGGGCAGCGCTGGAGTGGCATATTCCGTCACGGGTGCAGCGTGCCGCTCCCGGTCAACAGCATGGTTGACCGCCATCCTCACGCGCTGCTGGCGGTTCTGATCGGCGGGTTCACTGTCGTATCCTCGTTGCTGCCCGAAAATTCGAGCGCCGCTGACCGTCACACCCCCGGCCCGAGGGGCAACAGCCCTTGATCCGCTCGCCCTTGTGCCCGAGGATGATCGCGCGCTCGCGTTGCGGCCGCACCAGACCGTGAGTGGATGTGGCCCCCCACCGCCGCCTTCGCGCGATCAATCCCGATCATTTCGATTGCATCGGCACTTTCGCTGCGCGAGCCCCGCCGCCGAAAAGCGCATCGCAATCCCATCCAGCGCCAAAGGCGTTTCGATGCACGTCGCCGCCGCCGCCGCCGCCCGCGGCCGCGCCAGCTGGAGCGTGCTGCTGCGGGGCTGCGCCGCCTTCTGAGAAGCAGCGCGCAGTGCCGGGTCGCCGCGGCAACAGCGGCTCGCAGCGTGCACTCGTCGGCCGTGCATTGCCGCGGACCCATGCCGTTGCCAGGCGCACTGTGTGTGTTCTAAGAGCAGTGGAGAATGTGCGCCAGGCGCCACCGTCAGCCCGCATCGACGCTGCCGCAGCTGCCTGCTGCAATGCTGCCCGTTGCAGCTGTGCCGGCCAAGCGGCCGCAGGCTGTGGCGCGCGATGCGACATCGCCTAGCCGGCCCCACAGCCTCACTGCCAGCACCAGTGATCGGTGCGCCTGTGTAGACGTGTGTCAGGCAATTTGCTGTCCACGCGCCATGAAGCCCCCTAGTCCAATCAGTAGCTCTACCTCTAATAAACTTCTATAATGCGACGCTGTTCCTAAAAACATTTCGGAGAGAACGAGCTATCCTCAGTTTGATTGGCCTTTCCACGCCCTATCCACCGGCCCTCGCGCGCCTTCCAGAAAATCCGATTGCGATCAACAGGGCCGCAATGGATACAGAAGCTAAAGTCCCTGCTGATGCAGATTGAGCGAAACGGGCTCTGATGCTGACGCGGACGTTTCGACCTGAGGCGTGCCCCCGCTCCCGACCAGGCGCCGTCGCTGCTCGCCGCGGCAAGGGGGTGGCCAGCGGCCCGCTTCGACACGGAAGAACGCAGCATCCGCCGCGAACAGCCGCTGCAGCGTGGTCGCTCCTTGACGGCGCTGCCGTCAGTTCGCCACGCCAAGCGCGGCGTTGTGCTGGCAGCGGCTGCGGCCGATCGCCGCAGGCGTTCGACCATGCATCGACATCGCGACCTTGACGCCGGCCGACGAGGGCGTTCCGAAATTGACCGTCTTGACGCGCGGCGCCGTGCGAGCGCACATGGCGGTTGCGCTGCGATCGGGACAGCGGGTTCGCGCGCCACGCAGGCCCTCAGGCCGGGCCCCCCTTTTTTCTTTCGAGCCGACCGTCGTATGGCGGTGCGCCGACGGTCTGCGCAGGCCTTCGTTGCCGCGGCAGGCCGCTACGCGCAGCACCGGCTGCGAGTGCTGGGGCGCGCCATCGAGCTGCTGGCAATCAGCAGGTGAACGGGGGCAGCCCAGGGTGCCACAAGCCCGCGCCCTCGCCGGCAGGCCGCCCGAACAGCATGCCGCGGCCGGGTTTGGCGAGGACGGGGCGTGGCGCGGGGCAATGTGGGCGTTCGATCGCAGGCCGGGGCCTGACCCTCGTCGCACCTGCGACTAGCCGAGCCGAGAGGCGCAGGCGGGCGCGTCTACGCGCGCCGAGCCGGCGCGCCGAGCCTGATGCTGCTCCTACCTTTCGAACCGAAGGGCGATGCGCACCGCGGCGCAGCAGCGCGACCTGGATGACATGCGCAGGAGCCTCAAGATTTGTTGATGGGGCTTTTGCCGCGGCCGTGCCTGCTGCGCGCCCCCGCCGTCACGTGTCTGCGTCGGCATGCCCTGCATGGGGCCCCGCACCGTGGCGCAACCCACAGTGGCGGAGCGCGTCCCACATGCCGCAGGGATTGTGGCTGGGGCACACGCGCACGTCGTAGCGGCAGCCCTTTGCATGGGCTGCCACTGTCCACGCATACTGGGCTGCAGTCATTTGGTTCTCAGCATTCAGGGCATTACATTTAGCAAATTGGAAGCAGACTTTCACGCATTCTATAAATGCATACCAATGTTAAGAAAGGCGCCACTTCATTCACCCAGATGCTGCCATCTTTATTATAAAACATCTCGACCGCCGATACCACAGCTTATCCGTTCACCCGCAGGGCTAAAGCCGTAGCTTTTTCTGCGGTATCTTTTCATTATGTGCTCTCTGAAAATATCCATATGACGATCGCATTAGCGGATTGCATCGGTGACTTGGGGTGTCGATTGCTAGCAGGTAAACTGGGTTTACTTTAAAGCCTTACCGCGTGCTGCAGCATAGCATGAGGTTGTATGCAATGGAGGATCAAAATCAGCTCGTAATCTAGTGTGAGTGTTGCGTGCGGACAGGAAGACCTGATCAGTTGGTGCCGTCTGCTGACAATCAGCGGTTCCCTGACGACCCTCTCCAAGTGCCGTAACAAAGCATTATTTTTGTATGACTGTTCAATCGCGATGCAACGATGGCCCAGCAGTGCAAGATCGCGCGCGACGGATTGATCGAGACGTTCGAATACGCCCTTGCCCTATTGCGGGGAGTACTGCGGGATTCAATGTAGGCCATATGAAGATGACACCAGCGGCAGTGGGGCTCGGGCAGGTCTGCCGTCGCGGCGTGAGCGTCGCCGCCCGATCGTCCGACACTACGAGCAGCGACACCGCGGGCCACCCGGGCGGCAGCGGCGGCGGCGCGCCCCCAAAGCTACTGCAGCGTGCCGCCGCGGCGCTGTGCGCAGCCGCGATGGTCCTGGCGCCGATGCCGGGCGTGCCGAACGGCCTGCTTGACCCGGCGATCGCCGCTGATGTTGGCAAGGTCGGCACCTGCCTGCTGTCGAAGTGCCGGGCGCCATGGCTCGATGCCTCGCGGACGGACCCTGCCTGCAGGTGACGACATCGACGATTTATTCGGCCGGCAGCGGCGCAGCCTTCAAGGGCGCATGGCAGCCGCGGCTCGGCTTCACTTATGCGCTCGATGAGGAAAAGCGCTTTGCGATCTCGCGCGGCTCAGCCCCGCGTGGGCATTCAACCCAACAGTACCAGCCTGAACCTGATTCAAGCCGGTAACTGGGATTATGTTGTACTACAGGAGCAAAGTCAGCGCCCTGCTTTTTCAGATGCCCAGGTGGCCTCGACGACGATTGCAATCCTCACGCCCGCGGTGCCGCCTGCTAAGCCTCTGATTCCCGCCAGAACCTCGTATTCCTCAACCTCTGCCCGGGAACCCCGCGAGGCGGGCTGCCAAGTCAAGTGTGGCGACCAGTGAGCGGGGCCGCCTACGGGAGTGCCGGGCGCCGCCGGGCGCTCGACCGCCGCAGCACTGGCTGCGGCGGCAGCTGGCGCTCGGCTGGTGGCTGCCGCGCGGCAGCCGCCGCGCCCTTTCGTCCCATGCGCTGCCGAAGCGGCAGCATGCGTTTGAGGAGGGGGGAGTGGACGCGGGTCGGTGCGGCGTCGTTCGCTTGGCCGGTGGCCTCGCTGATGGCCCCTCCAGCACTCGTGCCCATGCGGCTGTCGCCGCCGCTGCTGCCTCGCCAGCATGGCACAATCCGCCCCGCGCTGCCGACGCCGAAACGCACAGGTATGGCGACGAGGCCATGATGCTTCAACTCGTGCGCCCGGCCAGCGAAGTGCGTGCCCAAGCGCATCGACGAGGGTGAGCTTGATCCTGTGAATAGCTGCGGCCGCCAGGCTCGACGCCCTGTGCTGGTTCGCTCCCATGCGAACGGCTCCGTTGGCCCGGCCAGACTTATCAACCACTGCCATCTGCCTGCAAAACCACCCGCATGCGAAACTGTTCCCAAACCCATAGCGACGCGCCCTTGCCTGTCGCCCTACCCTTGCGTCGCCCGCGCGGCTTCTCCCCTGAATCCGCACACCCTGCGCTTCCTCGATCGCCCCGCGCCGCTGGCCACCTTGCCGTACACGCCTCGCACGCCCGCCGCAGCTTTCTTCGTTCCCATCGCTCGCCGCCCTTTCCTCGCGCCCCCGTCCCTCGCATCTTCTACCTGCATGCGCCGTTCGAGGACCAGCGCGACATGCCGCTGTTCGACACGGGTCCGCTTTCCTTCAGCTGGGGGCAGCTGTTCCGAGACAACCGCTATTCCGGTGCCGCGAGCCGCCGCGGCAGGTGGCCAACGCGGCTCACCGGCGGCGGGCCAGGCGATGATGCCGCGTGACCAACGGCCGGGGAGAGCGTGTCCCGGGCTGTGGCAGCGCGCACGATCTTCTGCGTTGCTGCCGCGCGGCAACGGATGCATCCATGGGCGGTGCCCTGGGCCGCTTGGCCTGCTGTGCTCATCACGAGATCGTGACCGGACTCATGGACCGCCGGAGGCGTTCGGCAAGCCGCTGATCGAGCATGAAGGCGTCGGCTCTGCTCGCCGACAAGAGATCGATCTGAAACAGAGCCGGAAAGAGCCCGCTCAGATCGACTGGTGCGCGGGCGTGCTCGACACCGGGTGCTCGCGGACCGTCGTGCCATAGCTTTTGCGCTGCGCCGCCGCCAGCCGGCCCCTCGCTGCACGCCGTCCCTGCCGGTTCGCTCGCCCGTGAAGCCCCTACCAACATACCTGCCGCTCCTGCACCCGCAGTTCGCCGCCCACACCTCTTCCTTTTCACACGCACTCGACCTCCCTACACCCCATGCTCCAAACCACCTCGAGAGCCGAAAGTCCAGCAACGCCCCGGATACCGCCCGACGCTTGACCATTTTTGGCAGGATGCTGGAGCCCGAGCCGGAATCGAACCGGCGTATACGGATTTGCAGTCCGCGCTGTGTCAGCCGGGCCGCCGAAACGGGCCTGAACGGATGAATGCCAGACCAAGGGATGGCAAGGGAGAGGCGGGGCGGACGGCGCCGCTGTCGATGCTGCGTGGCGCGCGTCCCGGGCCAGCCGGCGAGGTCCCTGCGAGCGCGGGGCCGGGGCAGGCGCTGGTGCTGGCCCAGCCCACGGCGTGCCAGGGCCGTTGCAGTCCTCCCGTCGAAATCCACGCGGAAATTGGCGCGCGTCCCGGTGCACTCCCACCCGGCAGCCCATCGCACTTCTTGCAGCAGGCGCAGGTGCACGCACCTGGCTCACTTTGCCTTGCCCCGCCCTGCCGGCGCTCGTTGTACTCCCTGTACTCTCAAAGTGGATCTACTGGTACATCCTGGGGTCAAGCCGACTAATACATCTTCATCTATGACAGGTTTCCAGGCTACAACAATCTTATCAAGAGGTACCCCGCTATTTCCATCGTAGGATCTACTAATAGTACTTGGATGGCATCACTTCCTTCCGCGCGGGGCTTTGACCACAACGTCGAAAAACCTAGTGGCAGGGACGGGCGGGAAAATTGGCCTTGCGCGCCAACGGGAGGCGACCGTTGGCGAGAACGCGCACTTTCGCACGACGGGCCGCCTTCCGTGAATTGCGCGTCCGGATGCCGCGGCGGATCGACCCGCGCCGCGCGCGGCACTTCCAACCCGCGCCCCCTGCACCGGGGGTGTTCGCGGCGCTACCGTGCCGTTGCTCGACCCTGAATATCAGGTCGGCTGGCGCGGCTGTCGCTGACGCTGAGCGGTCAATATCAGGATCCCAGCGATTTTGCGGCGCTGAAAAGCTGGGGGCGCCAACCTCAATTGGTCGGACTTCACCATAAGGACAACACGGCGGCCTGCCCCGCCGCCGAAGCCGCGCAAAGGTCGGCTTTGGGGTGGGAAGCTGCCATAAACTCCTCTCCCCTTGTGGGAGAGGATAGTGCAGCTTGCTCCGTCAGGAGCTAGCGAAGCTTGGTGAGGGGGCGGACGCCAGCACGCACAAACCCCCTCTCAACAGCACACACACACACAAGCTCGCACACACGTACACAAACACACAGACACAAGCACCCACACACATACACATGCATGCACATTTTCGTATATGACACATGTGACACATGTACACACACATGTGCTCAAACATACACAAACACAGCGTCCTGCACTCACGCACGCCACAGCCTGCACTCCCCTTCCCCCCCAGGATTATGACGACGAAACGCTGTGGAATACGAGCTGGGATCAGCTCGCAGTCGGCCGCGGCTTCACCGGTTTGACACGCTGGCTCAGGCTGCTCGACGAGGAGCAAGGACCTCGCGAAGGACCTGCGGGAGCCGGCAGCTGCTGAGAATCCGTCGCGCATGCGTGCATACGCGCGGGCCAGGCCGGTGCATTCGATGGGGCAGGAGTCACCTGGGTCTGCGCAGCGGTCCGCCGGGCCGGGCACGCGGGCCAACATCGACGAGTTTACACGACGACGGCGAAGGGCTGCGAGCCTCCCCGCAGCACGTAGCCGGCGCGCCCCGTCGTCGTCGCCCACATTGGCCGCCGCGCGCCGCGTCTTCGCAGGCCGAGAGGAGCGTGTGGGCGATTCGAGGTAGATGAGCGCGTTGTCAGGGCGCAGGGCTTCTTCAATATTTTCGTCAAAGTCCATCCACGTAGGTCGTAGGCGGTGGGCAAACGGCGCAGCGCTGAGCCGCGGGCCCGGGCCCCGGCGTGCCGCGGCGGGCCGGCGAGGCCGCTGTCGTACCCGCACAACCGCGGATGCCGGTCTTGCGGGAGCAGTGGCACGAGGCGCACGACGACGGGTAGATTGTCCCGGAACTCACGCCGGTTTCCTGTGACAGATCATAGCCGTGCGACCACATTCGGAGCGCCTGTCGAGCCCTGACGGCAAGTTTGGACCGCGTATTGGGGGTGAGTTTGCCGATTTTCGCTGCGCGGCACACATGGATGTGACGCGGTTGATGCTGCACCTTCTGCGCTTGGCAGGAGGTGGCGGCGGGCATGTTCGGTGTAGACGAGGTTGAAGTCGCTGATGTGGTCGACGAGACGGCGGTTCGTTTCCTCGGGGACGTTGCAGGTCATGCTGCTCGGTTGGCACGAGATACGGAAGACGCTCGGCCACCTCTTCGAAACTGGCGCTAGCAAGGCTTGTATCGTCCTTCCAATAACTTCGGATTGTCGCTTCACCGCCAATCCGCATGAAATAGCGCAGCCGGCGCACGTCTCCGCTAAGGGCGGCCAGGAAACATTCCTCGTGATTGCCGATCAATAGGCGGGGCTCAGAAAACTCGTCCTTCAACCGAATAGCTCGTTCGACCACGCCGGCAGAATCCGGGCCGCGATCGATCAGGTCTGCCAAGCGAATTGTTGACTCATTACTTCAAATGCAGACCATCACATAAAGCGGAATCTGTTCAAGAGCCGCCTTTATGTGATTTTCTTCATCTTTATGGTGTGATCAGGGCACCCTCCAGCCCATAGTGTTGCCGAGCCTCGATCACGGACTATTCACGCCGATAACTTCGTTCAAGCTTCAGCTGGTCCAAGGGATACCTGACAGCAAACATCCTCTTCAATTCTGTTACGACCCACAGCGGGGTGTCGTTCGTGTATGGACTTGAGTTCTGCAGCATCTCGTGCCCCATCAATCTGCCACGTTGCCCATTTTACAGCGCGGCATCCACCATCAGGCTTTTGGGACTCATTCGGCATCTTACGCAAGGCGGAGTGCCCGCCTGCGCACTGCGACAGCACCGGCGCTTGGCGCGCCATCGCTGGCGTGGCCGCAGCGGCGCGACATGCGGTCGACCCCAGCAGCAGCGCACACCCGCACGCACGTCCTCTGTGGTGCCAGGCAGTACAGCAACATCACGTCGCCTGCGGCCGGCGCCCATGCGCTGTCGCCGGCGGCCGCTTTGCAGAGAGCGATCCGTCCACCGTTCCCGCCCCGCCCGGACACGCCGTGGGCGTTCAGCCGCCACGCGGCTACTTTATCCGCCGCCGCCACGGCCACCGGGGCGAGGGCAGTGCCCTCAGAAGCAGCAGCGACGCGCCGCCGGCGAGGGCAAGGCCGCAAGCGCCCGCCGACGGCGGCCGAGGAGGCGCCAAGGGCGGGAGAGCGGATCCTGGAGGACGGTGGCGGCGAGTCTGGCAGCGGCGCGCACGGCGACGGCCACGGCGGCGAGCACGGCGGCGGCCACGGCCACGGTGCCCATGGCGGCGCGGCGCACCAGATCAGCACAGGGCCGTGGAGAAGGTCTCGTTCAAAGTCCTGGAAAAGGTGCGGCACGGGGGGGAAATCACGATGTACTCGACAGGGTGCACGATGGCCGCGCAGCAGCGCGTGCGCGCACTCGTATGGCGTGCTGCACGCGCAGGGTGCGCCGCATGTGCACTGCAACATGTCCCTTCATGCATTTTGAAGTGCAGCGCATGCATCATCCGCATGAGTGTGCGTCAGTGGGCGCATGACATGCCAAGCAGTTGCACGGGTTCGGTCAAACCATCCGAGCTTCGATCCCGCTTGACGTGTGCCGACGCACAACAAGCCGCCATCAAGCATACGCTGTCGAGCACGCCGCTTCACCGTCAGGATGCAGTGCGCAGTCAGGGCAGCGCCTCGCCACAAAGCGAAATCGGCGTACCAGACATGCTCTGCATGCATCTTGCGGAGCACATGAGCGAGCGTGCCGGCGAGCGCGTCGCCGAGCGCGTCGGCGAGCGCTCGCCGAGCGCGCGGGGGAGAGGATTGCGGAGCGCGCCGGCGAGCGCCTCGCGGAGAGGGCCGGGGAGCGACTGGCGGAGAGGGCCGCCGAGCGCGCGGGGGAGCGCCTGGCCGAAAGGGCTGCGGAGAGGGCGACCGAGCGGCTGGCCGAGCGCGCGGCGGAGCGGGCAGGGGAGCGCTTGGCAGAGCGGGCCGCGGAGCGGGCAGGCGAGCGCTTGGCAGAACGGGCCGCGGAGCGCGCCGGTGAGCGCTTGGCCGAGCGAGCAGCAGAGCGGGCAGGGGAAAGACTTGCGGAGCGCGCTGCCGAGCGTGCCGGCGAGCGGCTGGCCGAGCGCGCCGGCGAGCGCCTGACACAGCGTGCAGCAGAGCGGGCGGGCGAGCGCCTGGCGGAGCGCGCTGCAGAGCGAGCCGGGGAGCGGGTGGCAGAGCGCGCTGCCGAGCGCGCTGGTGAGCGCCTCGCAGAGCGCGCCGCAGAGCGAGCGGGCGAGCGCTTGGCAGAGCGTGCGGGAGAGCGCCTCACGCAGCGTGCAGCAGAGCGGGCGGGCGAGCGCGTCGCCGAGCGCGCCTCGGAACGCGTGCTCGAGCGGGCCGGGGAGCGCGCCGCGGAGCAGGCGGCCGAGCGCGCCGGCGAGCGCGTCGCGGAGCGCGCGGGAGAGATGTTGGCCGAGCGCGCGGGCGAGCGCGCCGGCGAGCGCGCGCTGGGCCGCGCCACCGAGCACGCAGCCGCCGCCGCCGGCGCGCGTGGCGCTGAGCACGCCGCGGCGGCGACTGGTGGGCACGCGGCGGCGCGGGCGGCGGCGGGGCACGCGCACGCGCATGCGGCGCGGCCGGCGGGGCTGCTGGACAAAGCGATCGACGCGGCGCTGTCCTCACGCGATCTGCAGCGCGTCGCGTCGCCCGCGGTGCGCAGGGGCCGGGACTGTTCGGGGATGACCTGATCTCCGCGCGCCGGCTGGGACGCTGCGGCGACGCGCCTGTTTGCCTCCTTGCGAGGCTCCTTGCGGGCTCATCGGCCGGCAAGCACCAGCTCGAAATCGGCAGCCATGCCGAAGCTGCGGAGCCGTTCGCTCGGCGTCCCTCGGGCACACCTGACCTCTGTTTCACCCCGCCCTGCCAATCCGGTCACGCTTCCGCCGGCCCCAGGTCCTCGCCCGCGTCGGCCGCGGCGCGGTCGTCGCGCTGCCCGAGCTCGGGGCCGTCTTCATCGCCCACCTCGCGGCCAGGACTGGCAGCGGCTGGCGGAGGAGCGCGCGGCGGGGCGGCCGTGGGCGGCGCGTGCGTTCCTGGTGGCGTTCCTGGGAGACATGCTGGACGTGGTGATGCACGCGGTCGTGGTGGTCGGCCTGCTGCACCACCACTTCCAAGTGAGTCTCAAGCCATGCCCGGGGCTCGCGGGCCGGCTGGGTGCGCGGGCAGCGGCCGTTCGCGGCGCCTGCGAGCACGCACGTGCGCGCTGCAGCTGCAGGCGAGGCGGCTGCAGGTCGCGGGCGGGTCTGGGCGCGAACGGGTCAGCATCGTGCTGGCAAAGATTCCATATACTGTGCCGCGCTCATCGGAATCCTTCCATATCTTGCGGCGATCCGCCTTGGCGCAGCCCACCTAACTCTCCCGCCCCTCCACAACCGGCTGTCTCCCGCCCCTTGTCGCAGGTGGGCATCCCCATGCCCATTCAGTCGTCCACGCGGTCGAGGCGTCCGGCGTGACCGTCGCCGTCGCCAGCACCGTCGCCGCCACGCTGGGCGAGGTCATTGCGACGCACGCGCTCCTCGCCGCCCAGCGGGAGCAGGAGCGCAGGCGCGTGGACGAGATCGCGACGGCGGTGGTGCGGGCGCTGGATGAGGCGGAGGGCGCGGTTGAGCGCGGGGCGGCGACTGCGGACGCCGGCGGCGCTGCAAAGGCGAGGGGCGAGCTGTGATTTAGGGGCCGCTGCTGTCGGATGTGAGAAGGATTGAGCATGAGCTGCCATCGGCATGGCGAGCGCTACGGCGGTTCCCATCAGGCCATTGCAAATTTCTTCATGGCACTTCCTCTTCCTGTGTCTGTGTTGCTTTGGAAGGCGAACGTTTTCAATCACTATGACGCGAAGCCATCAAAGAGGCAGGCATGGCGATTGATCGCCAATATGCTCCATCATAATACTATCACACTTGCTACAGCACGCTACAGCACCTAAAAAAACCACGGCTGTTTAAAGCGCGTCCACTGGTCTTCCAGGCAGTGAATGGCATATCCCGGCAACAATACATTAGCTGCTGCTTCACGACTTACGACCCTGCTCAGGGAGCTTCATAAACATGCGACCGTCAGAGCAGATGATCACCTGCGCGCCGGGGGCATAGATACTTTTAATGCGTCGAGGCAGGGTCGAGCAGGGTTGGATATGAGACGTGTTTCTTCCTTTATGAAAGCGTCGGGCTGTGGCTGCTCGGCGTGCTCGGGCTGACCGACGCCTTCCCGCCGGCCGCCTGCTACCTGCGCGAATTCGGCGCCGAGATCATCCTGATCTGGGCGCACGCTGATCTCAGTAAGCTGCCGAGATGCGGCACGCGCCGGCTTCATTCAATTGCAGTTCCTGGCCACCTGCCGCCCAGGGCGCAGAACGCTCGTGCAGTGCCCCTGACAAGCAAGCATTGCATAGCGCCACTGTGACCGCTCGTCAGCCGCGCCAGCGTCGCCCCGTACCCTCACCGTGCCCACAGACGCCGCCACGATGACGGAGCAGCGCAGGGCCGCATAGAACAGCGTCCGCCGGTGCGTGCTCTCCACCGTCTGGCGGTGCCGCCGCTCCCGCCAGTAGAGGTAGTGCAGGGTCGATTTGAGCTCCTGGATCTGGCTGTCGATCTGGTAGACGTGGTGCCACAGATATGCGTGTCTGTCTCCTCCACTTTATCATGGCTCTCGCTATACCCTATGCTGATGTTCCACAGCACGTCGCGCGTCACGGCGGCGCGCGACGGGCTCTTGTCGGCGTTGAAGCGCAGGCAGAAGCTGTGGCCGCCGGCCTCGACGGGGACGAGGTGGAAGGTAGCCTCGGACTCGCCGCTGACCTCGTACAGCTTCTGGCCGCTGGGCGCGGTGACCACGAGGTCGTACTTTGCGGGCGTCCCAGACTGATCTGGCAGCGCTACGAAGGACCCGTAAAAGTACTCGATACTGGTTGAACGTGTAGGACAGGCACTCCTCGTGGATGAACTGGAGCTTGACGGCGTCCGCGCCGGCGGCGAGCAGCAGCAGTGCGGCAATGAGCGCCAAGAGCGGGGGACGAGTGTGCTGCGCAGAGCGCGCCACTCGCCGTGGTGGTGCTGTTGTCTGCACTGCATCCCGCATGCTGGGCTAGCGTGAGTGTGCAGCAATCAGGCTGCCCAACGCCAGCAATCAGCCTGTCTGTCGCGATGTCCGGGACATCGATGTGGGTGCAGATCAGGTGGGGTTCGTCCGCCACAATGGACTCCTTCAGTCGATCGGTTCGAGGAATTCAGGACCGCGCCGACGGCTTGTTCAGCTGACGACGATCAGTGAGTCCTCCAAGGTGTTGAACTCGGTGAGGGCGAAATAGCCGATCCCACCGACGGCCATCAGCGTGACCGCCCACGGAACAGCTTGACCACAGAGTTGCCTTCGGGCTCTTGGCCATCTGCAATCTATCTGGCATCGAACCTACCCGCAGTTCCGCGAGAATAGCTCCCATCTCCGCGAGCGCATCGTTTCGGCCTTCCCAGCCGGACCAAGAGAAATCATTGTCCGGCTGAGATACAGCTGTCATCGCATCTTCAAATACTTTGACCAGCGCGGAAAAGCGTTCGGTATCCATCCTCAAGAGCTATCACAAGTTGAGCCTGCATTGCAACCCGAGGCAGCAGCTTCGCACCTTCTGGGCGCATTTAGCGCTGGAGTTTGCCGCGGTTTCTCCAGCAAACCCCTTTGATTGCTGTGCCAGCTGCACTTGACGGTCTCAGCTCAGCAGCTGCGGGGCTGACTCGACGCGTGGCAGGTCAGCAGGGGTTGCTGCAAGTAAAAGGTCCTTCTTGTTGGATATTCCTTATATGACCGACAAAGTTCCTTTGTCATTAACGGAGCTGAACGGGTGATTGTTTCCCAACTGCACCGGTCACCGGGGGTATTTTTCTTCGATGAGTAAACATACCAACGGCTCAAAGCTTTATTCGGCCCGTATTATTCCTTTCAAGGGTTCATGGATTGAATTTTGCCGACGTCAACATGTCAGTTTGTCCGCTGTGCATCCTGTGCGAAGCTCGCTTCAGCAGCATGCATATGGCAGCTCTATGCGTTGTGTCAACACTCCGCCAGTTGCAAATCCACAGACTGTACAGGTATCCCCGCCGAATCCAGGATATGTTCATACCATATAAACCTTCTAAAAACTGTTCTTCCCCACAACTTACTTCTGAATCCTGTATTATCTCCTTTGGGAGGGGATAATGTATGGTCGGCTCGGGGGCAAGCAGCAAGGGGTTCGAGCAACAGGGGCGATGACGGAGGCGGGCGCGGCGGCGGCGGCATGGGCTCGTTTTCATAGATGATCGAGCAGGTAGGGCCCATAATGAGCTCGAAAAAGATGATGTGGACGGGCGTAAAAATAGTCGGATAAATCCAGCCCCATGCCAGCGGGATGAAAACGGTGAGAATAATCGGGATATGAATCGAAATGCATGTAGTGGATACGCAGCTTCTTGAGAGAACTGACGTAAATTTTGCGCCCCATTGCCACGGCATCCACCATACGCCAGCGTGCGAACCCAATCAGCAGAGTCACTCGTCAAGAGGCCACGACAGCTCTGATTCATTCTGTTGTACACCGCCTCCGTAACAACAGCCGATGCAATCGGCACGCGAGCACCTTACCGGCTTCATCAAGCCCTCACCAACCGATGCTCCGGACGCACATGGAGAGTCTGGGAGGAAAATCAAGACTTTGATTGCCTGACCTTCTTCCGGTGACCGGGGGTCTCGAACGAGAAAGATGCCTTTCAAGGAATGTGTGTCGTCGCATCCCGGGCGGCTTTCTTCAAGCGCGAACGCGGCGCGACCGAAAAGGACAACGCCGTCTGCGCCTGATCGTCCGCCGTCCCCCCTTTCTGTGCCAGCAGAACAACGCCATTGCCCAGGTGCGCGCCGGGACGGAGCATGAAGCAGCCGGGATCGGTCCTTGCGATGCGCCGGCCCGGTCGCCTTTGCGGCCCCTTCATCGGGCGTCCCGTTGAGGCAGCCGCGGCTTCGGCCGCTGGGCGCAGCGATGCAGTTTGGGAAGCGGCTCGCCGCTGAGGCGGCGGGCATGTAGACGGCGCATTGCCTTGATTACAAAGCCATCAAGAAGGCGATTAAGGATGACAACCGCCAGTCGGGTGCGCCCTGCGCGATCCGCCAAGCCCAAAAGCCAGCGCAGCGCAGCGCCGGGGCGCGCCGCGGCGGGCGCGAGGGGGGCGGCTGGCCGGCGCAGCGGAGGCTGCAGCATATGCCAACAGCATATGCCGCCGCCGACCGACCAGATATCGACGCTCGGCGCGCTACAACTGCCGACTACGCCGCCGCCGGGACCTTCCTTCACTCTCGCCGGCAATTTCAGCGTGCGATCTGACCCGCCGGCCGACGCCGCCGCGCCCGCCCCGCGTGGGTCACGCTCTGCCCACGCAGATGCCGGCGGCGCCGGCGCGCTGCGCGTGCGCTCTGGAGCTGCGGAAGGCAGCAACTTCTATCTTGAAAAGGCGGACGAGCTGGAGGCGCGCCTGGAGGAGCTTGCGGCTGCAGGCGCCGCTACGCGCGACGCGCGGGCCCTCGCGCAGGTGGGGTGCGCAGCCGTGCAGCGCGGCAGCGCAGTGCAGTGCAGCGCAGCGGGCGCACCCGCGGCAGCCTTGGCTGTGCATGGGCTGTGTTGTGCAGCCAGAGCATGGCTATGTGCGGCGCGCACTCGCGTGCAGTTGTTGTGGCGATCGGCCCCGTGCAGCCAACCATCACAATCGAACATTTTGTTGCGTGGATACGCCTACGCCTCTCATCCCCCACCCCTCACTCCGCTCGCCGCGGCTATGCACCCGACCCTCACAGCTCCGATCCGCATCATCTGACGCTGACCAGGCACCCCACCGAACTACCTGGCAGTTACTTGGAACAAACCAAAGAAGTGGCCCTGTACAAGATCATCCGGGAGGTGGCCAGCCAGAAGCTGCAGTGGTAGCGGCTGCAGCAGGGCGCGGGCGGGCAGCAGCGCAGGAGCCGGCCGGCTTTGACCCGCTGCACCCCCTGGACCTGCTGTCTCAGGAGGTCTTCTTCACCAGCAACCGCCTGGCCGGCCTGGCCACGCGCGCCGAGGTCCTCAGCCGCGAGGGCCCCGCGGCGCGCTGCTGCCGCCGGCCGGCGCGGCGGCGGGCACCGGCGGCGCCGCGGGCGCGGGCGCGAGCGCGGAGCTGCGCGCGGCGGCGCGCGAGGCGTTGCTGCAGGACTACCAGTGTCCCGACGGCCTGGAGGTACGCGCAACCTCGTCGTGCTGACGTGCGCGAACCGCTCGCTGGGGCGCCGGTCGCCAACTATCCGCGATCCGCGGCCTGCGCAGCGCCGGCGCGCCGCCGGCGCCGCAGCCGCGCCACCGCAGCAGCAGCCAGGCCACGGCCACCAGCCGCAGCACGGCCACTCGGGCTCGGGCTGCGGCGGCAGCGCTTGTGGCGGCCACAACCACCACCACGACCTGCAGCAGCAGCAGCAGTGGGGCGGTGACGCAGCTCCTGGCGCGGGCGAGCAGCACGAGGCGCTGGTGGTGCTGAGATGATCGTGGAGGCGCAGGACTGCGAGGATTCGACCTACTACGCCTGCCCCGTCTGCAGGCAGCCCCAGGTGCGGCGCCAGTGCATTTTTTCCGAGCAGGGGCCACGCTGGCTGTGCTCCCCAGTGCCGCGCTCATCGCCGCGGCCCTGCCCGATAGCCGGGATTGAAATTATCTTCCTCGATCCAGGGCAATATCTGCACGTCTCGCGCCTCCCGGAGCGACCTCGACCTTGCTGGCCCCGATGTCGTCCATATGATTGAGAAGATTGCAGACAAAGTCACCCGCTTCATGATGACCTGCGCGTCCAGCTCGCCCCCACCAACGCGTCCACCGCCCGACCGTGTCGATGGCCGACGTCGACGACTCCGAGGTCGAGCCCGACGAGATCGAGGCCGAGGTGGACTCCGAGGCGGCCGAGGCGGCGGCAACGGAGGCGGCGGCCGCGGCGAGCAAGGCGGCGTCGAACGAGGCGGACATGTGGGTGGGGCTGGAGAGCGACGAGGACCTGGAGGAGCCGGCGGACGGCTGGCTGCTGCCCCCCCAGGCGCCCGAGCACGCGGTGAGGCGGCAGGGCTGGTCCGCACGCGGCCTGCGCACCCACACTTCCTCCTGAACCCGCTGCTCTGCCCTGACTTAGCTGTCATGTTCGCGCCTCAACCGTTTCTATTACGTAACGAAGCCTCTCCTGGCGCTCCTCTTCCTATTCGGGCTGGGCACACCGGTCTGCTCACAAACTCAACGTCGTCCCCAGGGCCGCCTGACCTGCTCTGGACCTCGACGCCACCCTGATCAGCATCCTCACCCCCAAGCGCGCCGAGCTCGAGCTCCGTCACTCCGCGGCGCACCTCGTCGGCCACGCGGTCGAACAGCTGTATCCGGAGGCCAGCTCGTGGTCAGCGGCCGGGGCTGACGGACTTCCTCGCCGAGCTGGCGGCGTTCGCGGAGGACGTGGTGTCGACGGCAGGTGCGGCCTGGGAAGTGCACGCGCGTGTGTGGGTGTGGGCGTGCTCGCACTCAGCGCTGATGTTGACGGGGACGGCAGGCGCGGGCCCTGACCCTGGTGCGGCGGCCGCAGTTCTCCCGCACTCACCATGGCCGCCAGCCGAGCTTCGGGCGCTGCCCTGGAAGACGGCGCGCGTCGATACCGTGCTCAACCTGACCAACCCGCACAGCCATTACAAAGCAGGATTGCCGTCCCACAGCCTTCCAGCACATTGACCGCACCCCAACGAAACCAAACCCTCAACCCCGCAGGCCTCCAGGAGTATGCTGCGCCCATCATCGACGCGATCGACCCCGGCAGCAAGTACGTCGCCGCCCGCGTCTACCGCGAGGGCACCACCCGCACCGACCGCTACCAGTGCGTCAAGGACATGCGCCGCGTCGGCCGCGCGCTGTCGCGCACGGTGCTGGTGGACGACACGCCGCTCGCGTTCCTGCATCAGCCGAGCAACGGCGTGCCCGTGCTGGGCTTCAGGGGGGAGCCCGAGGTCAGGCTGCTCGGCAAGGCGGTGCTGCCACTGCTGCGGCGTCACGCCGCGACGTGCGAGCGGGCAGGGGGCAGAGGCCGGGACGGCGTGTGGCAGCCTGGGGCTGTCAACTGTTTCAAGACCGGCCTTGTGTTGGGTGCGCTGCGTCACATGGAGCACTTGTAATCTACAAGCAATCTGGCGCCGACATGACGCGCGTGACGCTCTACCTGCTGCTGCCGATCTGCGTCGCCATCGCGATCTCTTATGCGAGCGCGTCCCGCAGACGCTGGCGGGCTCGGTCGACGTGCGCCCGCTGCGGAAGGCGCTTTGACATGTGGAACTGGCTCTCGCCGCCACGGCTA
>NNCB01000104.1:0-27584 GCA_002317545.1 Scenedesmus quadricauda | reverse complement strand
GGCTGGGCGCGTTTGGGCCGCCCCGCCGGCGTCAGCGAGCAGGGATGGTGTGGGAGTGATGGATGGCGGTCGCTCACTGTGACTGAAGGCAACGCTGCTGGCGGGCAAGAGGAGGAAATTCGGGTGGTTGAGTCGGATTCGATGGGGAGACATAAGTGGCGGCTCAGGTGATGTGGTCAAGTTGCACGACGGCATCCTCATGAGCCATATGCGAAGCGAGGATGACGACAAGATACATGATGCGATCCGAGAACTCGTCTCGCACAACCCGGACGGACGCGTGCACGTCTCGCATCTGAAGATCATCTACGGGAAGGGTGCAAGACGCGGGCACGCAATGACTGGATTGTCATCGCAGGGTTGCAGGCTGCATCAGCTTGGCCACAACGCGCTCGCAGCGCTCTGCAGGTCCTGCAGGTTTTTGAGAGGTAACTACTGCTGTATTGTCTCGCATCTGGGCCACCTGGCTGTTGTAGACGTCCGTCATGCAATTGCCGGCCGGCGAAGCTACGCACAGCGGTTACAGCGCACATTGATCCACTGCTGTTGGACGAGCAGCCGGGTGCCGGAAGCGCCCCCCCCCCCCAAGAACCTCATGCGTGCCCATGCCATTCACCGTCAACTCTGGGCGCGCCATCGCCTTCGGTGCCGGTGCAGTCGCGCGTGCTCGCCTGGGCTGGCAGCGGCCAGGCCAGCCCCTGCACCATGCCCGCCCAGAACACACCCTTGCTGAGGTCACCGGTTTCGAGCAGTTCGCGCCCCGCTTTGCCGTTCACCAGTTCGGCGACATGCGGCAAAAGTCGCATCGGGTTGGGCGAGGCGGCGCACCACCTCTTCGCTGACCGCGCTCTTGCCGACGCGCGCCGTGTTCTTGAGCTAGGAAGATCAGGAAGCTGCCGCGCTCGTCTTGTCGATAGCGCCTGACCAGCCGAGCCGGAGTTGCCTCGAAATGCAGCGCAGCATTCCGAAGCCGGGTGATGAATAATGTTCAAAACATCTTGAAACCACCCCCCTGGGGCACTGTGCTCCCACCATTTCAGCGAGGTCTGCATCCGGCAAGACGCGCCGCAGCCCCATCCACCTGGCCTGCAGCTGCGCCATGGACAGGCCGCTACCCCCGCCGCCGCCGCTGCGTTCGTTGCTTTCGCTGCTTCCGCTTCCGCCCAGGTCCGTCTCTAGCAGCGTCTGCGCCAGGCGGTCGGCCCTGTCCCTCTGGCCCCAGCTTCTGCAGGATGCGGCGAGTGCGTCTGGCGACGCTGCCGGCTGCTGCTGCCGCTGCTGCTGCTCTGCTGCGCTCAATCGCTGGGCATGGACGGGGAAGAGGAGGAGGACGGCTCCAGCGCTGCCGCCGTCTGCGACCTTGTTTGAGCAGCGCGCTGCGTGCCGCTGCTGAACAAGCTCCTGAGGTCGGGCAATGTGTTACATTGAGTTGTACCAGAGAAGAAGACTTAGGAAAGGCGAAGGGTGGGGGCATTCCTCGCATCCGCGCAGTGCGCCATCGAACCCTTTCTCAAGGTTCGGCTCGGCGTGAGCAGGTGAGGCAAGAGCGGCGCAGACGAGAATGGCAGGAAGCAAATATCGCATCGTATGAGTGCTACAGTCGAAAGTGTCGGCTTTCCACCCCAATACCGTCTTTCGCGCCCGCACGAAAAAGGGCGGCGCAAATGGCCGCCCCTCGATCCCGCTATTCACCAAGTGCACTGCTCCCAGAACGGTGATAGCTCACTGGGAAATCTGTTCTGCAAATCTTCCAAGACCGGTTTTGCAAATGGTTCTGTCAAACGAACCAGCCAGCGATCGAGCGGGAACCCGGCGAGAGCGGCTCCGCAAATGACGCTTTCGGCTTCCCGACCTACCCAGCCATCTTCGGCTTCAGACAAGTCTCGCGCCAGCGCCCGCTCGCACTAAGCGTCCAAAAGCTTGGGAAGCGGTGGCAGCAGTCTTGACACCGTGCGCCTGCCGGATGCTGAAGGACTGCATGCCCTACAAGGTTTTTGGCTGATTACCAGCCCTTTCCGGTGCATCTTTTTCAAACTAACTTGCAGACATCATGCATCTCACCGCACCAGGAGGCATCCGCCTCCATGCCGATCTTCGCCAAGTTTTTCCGAGAGATAGTCGGCGAGAGGGGTTCCGGTCGCATGTTCCAGGACCAAGCCGGCGAATGAATCGCCGTGTTGACGTTCAAGCATGGCCCGCCGTGGCCTGCAGTCTTCGCAATCTCGGCCAGCCTCTCAAAGCCCGACCCCACGCAACTTTTCGTTTGTAGGGCGCCCATGGTCACATCGCCTTCTGAGTCCAATGCCAAGAGCAGATGTCCGGGCCCTGCAAAGCCGCCTGCAACATGCCTGGGCCATTCAGGGGACGCCTGCCACGGAGCAGGCGCTGCAGCGCCCAGGAACAGCAACAGCAAAACAGCAGACGTTGCAGAGCAACCACTCCGCCACGCCGAAGCGCCGCTACCCGATTTGAAGGTTGATCTTGATTCGAGCATCACCTGCGCCAAGCTGCGCTGGAGGCGAACCTGCTGAGCCGAGATCGGCAGCTCGCGACCCTCGTCTCATCGTCAGCCGCCTTGGGGCTGCGACACCCGCACGCGCCGGTCGCCGCTGCAAGACGCCAGCACCGCCGCCCGCCGCCCGCCGCCGACGTCCAGGAGCGCGGGCGCCCAGGTGAGGCAGGAGATGGCCCGTCGTGCGCCTGGAGTATCTCCACGAGGCGCCCGCTGCCGCTGTCGACAGTGCTGTGAGCTGGCCGTGCATCGGTCCGCTATGGTGCCGACCAGGCCCCAGGCCACTTCTCAAAGGTCTGCCCCTCCTGAGCCCCAGGCTCGCCAGCGGCACCACCAGCAGCGTCTTGGGGTCCTCCTGGAGTGGTGCGCGTTTCGGGTTTGTCCGCTGCAGGCTGCCGCAACTAGCAGGCCAGGGCCCTTGCAGCGGTGTCTGGATCGGCTGGTTGGCCACCTGCATTCTGGAGTGAATCAATGACGGCTACTTCATCGTCTTCTCGCAAGGCAGCTTCCTGTGTAAAACTCGAGCGTATTTCTCTGTCACCATACGGTGTAGCTCCAGCGACGCCGCCCGCCGGCCCCAAATTCTCGCTACCCCATTCCCTGATCTGCACGAGTGGTCCGTCAAACGTGACGGATTCGGTCTGGTTCCGGGCCACTTTCACGCAATCCAGCGGACGGTTGAAATTAATCTCGTCCGTTTTCCACGCCGAAGAGAAGAGCTTCCGACAGCAGTGGCGAAGGTCTTGCCGTCGGGGCTGATGTCCGCGCTCATGACCTGTCCGATCGGGTCGGGTCGCGAATGCAGGTGCAGGTCGCATTGCCCGCTTGCAAGGGAAGAGGCGAAGGCGGGGTGGGATGTCGGTGGGGGTTGCAGCGGTTGCCAGCTGGCTGGGCCAAGGCTCAGACAAAGGCAGGATTGCCACCAGGCACAGCGCTCCAATGACCTCTCCCCTGGCCAGTGTGGACGCGATTTCGTGCACATACGCTTGGACATGCACCCAGACACAGGCACACCCATTTCACACGCCCACATTCATGTGCAGGCGCGCAAAAGCGCACATGCGCAGACGTACCTTGCGCGAGTGCCCCTTCAGATCCATTGCGCGCTGCGCCCCCGAGCATCGCGACCCCTCGTTCATCCCGTCACTGCATCCAGATGCATCAGGCACGCTGGCGGGCCCGAAGTGGGCTGATCGATAGGAAAGCCACCGCGACACAGCGAAGCGCATCCATGCAAGATGGAAACCGACAAGGGGCAACGAGCGCTTATGACACTCGCTGCGTGCCAGTCTGGCGTCCGCGGGCGCGGCTGACAGGCAGGGCGAGCCAACCTTGACGCCGCAGTGACGGAAGCGACCGCGAAGAAGCGGCCGCCCGCGGTCACAGCGCGGCGAGCGACCAGATGCGATCAAAAGCGCCACCATAATAGGGTGCCATCATCGGCATCATCCACCAGAGCAGCGCCAGCACATCGCCATCACTCCACCAGACAAAAGAAATTTGATGCCAGATCAATCAGTTGCAACAACACCCAGCCAAGACGTTACGACTGACCACAAGCATTGAGCAAATGGACAGAAAGTGGGGACGGGTCTCACTGGTTCCCCAGGCGGTTGGGTTCGAAGCGGCAAGGGGCTTCCCATCAGACAGCCGGAGCACGCGGCCAAACTTCTTCGGCGACAGCAGGATGGCGACGCCTGCGCCAGTGGCGCTCTGGGGCTGCAGGTGCGGCACGGTGAGGCGCAGTTGGCAAGAGGAAGGAGGGTGAGTGGGAACAGGATACGTCAAGCTCGTTTCGGCGCGATTCCGCCCCCGAACAAGATATGCTGACACGTGGTATTCTCGTGTGTGCGGGCAGCGCATTGATGCGCTTTGAGCGTACTGCAGCAAGGGTGTGGGCCCAGGCGGTTGCAAGTCGTTCTCACCGCGGGCATCACCCACTGCTTCCATCAGCTGCTCCTTGTCCAGGGCCTTGGGGGCTGCGCGGATGCAGGTGAGGAGCCAGATGGCGATGCGAACGAAAGATGAGGAGGACGCAGAATCGATGTCGTGCAGAGGGCTCGTAAGGGCTGAGCATTGGCTTGGGATGAGCTGCCCAGGTTGATAACGCGTAACCCATGAGTTCACAGCAAAATCAGCTCGGTCCCGCGAGCTGACGCCACAGTGGCGAGGGTGGTGGACAGTGCACACCAGCCCAGGATGCTAGGGGGCATGCAGCGATGACGTCACGATGACACCCGCGCATGCGATCGCGCTCATTCTCACACTGCGCCTCGAACGCGAGCAGCCGAGACCTTCCCTCGGTGGGGGAGAACAGGACCAGGCGCGCCTGATCCGGGATATTGGTACCGATCAGCCGTTCGACAAAGCGACACGAAGGGGTCGTGCACGCCGCTATGATCCTGTTGAGGCATGATAAGATATGACAACCGCACAAGGCCCCCCGGATGCCGCCTGCAGCATGCGCCAACGATCTGAGCGAGAGAATTGCATGCTGATGCGCCGCAGGGGATCACGACTCACCCCCCGGGCGGTGACCCGCGTCGCGATGACGCGGGGGTCGCTGGTGGTGAACAGCAGTCAGGGCGGCGGCACCAAAGATACCTGGGTATTGGAAGACTGATGCTGGGCAAGACCGCAGGCAGCCTCTTCTGGATGGCGCGCTATCTCGAACGCAGCGAGAATAACGCGCGCCTGATCGACGCCGGGTTCCGCATCGCGCTCACCCGATCGCAAAACCGACAGTCCTCACATCCCGCTGACGCAATTGCAAATAGACGGGCCGAACAGTTGAAGCGATCGGCATCGGTGAAAGCCTTGAAATCGCTCGCCGGATCGGTCGGATTGCCTGCATTATACACGGGGTTGCGGCGCCGTCATGCATGTCGAACACGCGCAGCGTCAGGTCGTCGCGCGCACTGACGAGCAGCCGCCCGACGGGGCGCCAGGCCCGCCGTTGATGGCGCAGCGTGGCCCTTAGGGCGTGCGGAACAGCGCGTGGTGCGCGGCCAGACCCCTTCGACGCGCGCTGGGGGCCAGGAGGGAGGGGGAGGGGAAGTCTGCATGCGCATCTGTTACATGCCGCTGCTGAACTCAGCCGTCTCGCCACAGGGCAGTTTGGTGAGCCGAATAGTCGCGCGGCCCCTGGCAGGGCCATGCTGCGTGTCGTCGAATCATGCGCCTGATGGTCTGCTTTGCTGCTTGCCGATGGCACAGCGTCCAGCTGGGCGGGCCCGTTACAGGTGCAGGCCCGTCTGCGTCACGCCCACCTCCACGAGGCCGTCTGGAACTCGTTGGTGGAGTGGAGGTCCGGCCCGCGCTTGCCGCCGCCACCGACCGCCTGATTCGCTCTGCGGGACGCAGCGAGGCCCTGGATGTCGGAACTGGCCGCCGCCCGTTTGCAGCAGTCTGCCAGTTGGTGGCGGTTGGCAGCGCGGCCGCAGGTGCCGCAGCGGACCGCGGGCTTACTTCAGATCTCAAAGGCGCCCTCACCTGGCTGCATTCTTTTCGTTCGGAACTCTTGCAGAACGCTGTGTGGGGCTTTCGACGCCGCTTGCTTGCTGAAGCAGGGCTTAAAGGCAGAGCGGAGGGTATCGCGGATGGAAATCCGGGAACGTGCACTTGCTTGCGAAACTCAGGCAGAGCGTAGCTGTTGCGCATGTTGTCAAACATCACTGTCCTTGATCCATGCGCGCAGACTCCCGGTACGTCCAACCACTCACGTCAGGCCGGTGGGCGAGTCCGCAGTGACCGAACAGAACGGGTTCGACGAATAAGGCGAATTGTCGTCGAAGCAAAGCGTCAGCAGGTTTGCCAGCGTCGGCGTTGCGATAAGGCCGTCGACCTTGATGTTGTAATAATCGACGGTGAAATTCAGGCCAGGCAGGAAGCTCGGTTCGAATACGACGCCCAGCGTCAAGCTCTTGCCCTTTTCGACCGTGAGCGCCGAGTTGCCGCCGTTGGTGAAGCTGACGCTGATTGGCGTTCGGCTTGATCGACTAACAGCTAGCAAGGATAAGCTGGCGGGTGGGTAAATCTGCCAAAGCTGTGCTGATAGCTCTACACGAAGACACTTCTAACAAAAGAATCACGTGACGAGTCGGCGCTGCATCCGTGCTGCTGCTCCGCCCTCCGTCGGTCAGGTGTCTGGAAGCCGGCACTTCCCACCGGGTCAACGCTTGCGTCGAACATGCCCGCCAGAGCCCAAGCTCGACCAAGCGCCTTGCTGTGTATTACTGTGTGATTGCGCGCCGCCATGCCACGTCTCAGGCGGCAGATGCCCCTCGCTGCCGCTGAGCACGGCCAGCGCCGCGCAGCGCCCAGCCAAGCGGGAAAACTCGGCCCCTTGCCCGCCAGGCCAATCTGCTGCCATGTTGGCGGCGTCCCGCCATCCCCGCTGGGCTCCCCTGTGCCGCCAGCACTGCCGCCCCCACCACCGCCGCGCTCGGCAGCTCCTTGCGCCACGTCCCATGAGCGGGTCGGCCGCCTCCCGCCTCGGCGCGGCAGCGCGCGCTCGTCCGTGCGGTGCGCCCGGTCTCCACCGCAGAGCGGCGGCCGGACGCGGCGCCGCCGCACGGAGTCCAGAACGCGGCAGCCACTTCTCGCCTCGCCGTAGTGGGCCCACCTCCACCCATGCCGCTGCTGCCGCCACTGCTGCTGGCAGCTGCAGACAGCGCCGCCGCTGCAGCGGACGCCTCCGCTGCATACCGCCCGCGTCCACCTCATGCCGGCACTCTGCGATCAGCGCTCGGCGCTCCAGCCCTTTGCCTTCGCCGCGCCGATCGCCGCTATACGCCCGCCCGAAACGCCTATCGGGACGGCATCGCCTGAAGGCCGTGCGCACCGCGATCGACCTACCGACGACGGAATCGCTGCCGTTGCCGCGCTGTTCTCGCAGCGCCTTCGTCATCGAGGGGGGACCATGTCGAGGCTGTAGCCCTGGCTGAGATCTTGGGCACGCCGGCCCCCGGTAGCCAACGGGCTGCCCACCGCGAGCCGGCCGCCTGAATGACACCGTCGGCGTACGGGCCATCCGGTCTTGTGTGGAGCTCTGACACTTTGCAACGGCATCGAGAACGAGCAGGAAACTGCCGTCCCCCCGCGCCGCATCGCGCACGCCGCAGGCCGCCCGGGCGCGTGCATGTACCGCTGCGGGTGCAGCGTCACGCCGGCGGGGATGTGAATTGCGCCGCACGCGGCCACATCTGCGAGCGGAGCGGTTGTGCTCGGGCCCTGGACTAGCCGGTCGACCTCACGACTGTAGCGTTCGATCGCATGGAGCTGCCTTGGCATAATGGGAAAAATGCGCCTGTTGGCCGAACATCGGACCCACGCCGGACACCTGGAACATCAACCATTGCCAGCAGATCGCGCGCTTCACCGGATCCCGCGGCAGGAAACGTTCCGTCTTGTCAGCAAGGTAGAGCAGGATCGCGCCGGTCTCCCACAGGGTGAAAGGCTCCCCCACGGGGCCGTTATCGTCGACGATGACCGGTGTCTTGTTGTTCGGATTGAGCGCCAGAAATTCGAGTGAGGCGCACCGGCGTGATGAATCACGGTGTCCAAGCGCTGGGGGCGCGGCTGGCACCCTTGAAGGCGACAGCTGCATGCACATCAGGCTAGGGTGTGCTTAGTGCAGCGCAGTCAGGATTCAGGCATGCAGTGTCATTCACCTTGATGCTGCATCCCTGCCGCCTCTTCGGCGGCTGCTAGGAGCTTCAGTGCCTCCTGCATGGCCTCCTCCGCGCGCCACAGGAGCAGATGCGGGTGTGTTAGGGCCACCGGCCAGCAGGGTATTGATGTTTCCGGCTTCGGCCACGCCTTAGATAATAAGAAGAAAGAATATAGGCGCCAGCACAAAGCCGATGGCGATTGCGCAGCCTACGCCCGCGGCGACTTTTCCGGGCCGAGACGATCACCCCGATGGCCGTGCAGCGATCAGCCGAGCTGGCAGATGGCAGCTGTGCCATTGGCTGTACCTTGTTTTCTGAGGGAGAACGGGTGGGCAGCCCCGTCGATGCGCCGGACCCGCCTGCGCCGATGCCTCGGCATCGAGAACGGTCAATTCAACTGGCTGTCCAGGCGGCGCGGCATCCTGTGCAGGTGCGTGCATATATGCGATGCTCAGGGGACGACTCTGCTTGACGTCGGTGTGCCGCGCATCGAAGCAGCAGAGCTTGCCAGGTACGAAGGCGCCGGCAGCACAAAGCGCGCTATATCGCCGAGGCTGTGGCCAGCAACATAATCGCCTTGGCGCCGACAGGCCGCCGCCTTGCGGCTTTTCGAGCACGCGCAGCTGCGATCGCGTTCGCGACGGCTGCGTTGGCTGCTGTTCGTGCAGCACGCAGTGGCCGCCCATCGTCAGAGTGCAGCTTCGCTTGCGGTGGTGGTGCCAGAGCCGACAGTCACTTGCAGCGGCGGCAACATATCTTCGCAGGCGTGGTTTCAGCTTACAGTATCCGTGCTTCTACTGAGCCTCGAAGGCAATCGCGTGCACTTTGGCAACCCAGCGAAGTCATTTTCCGGGTTGTGGTATCCAGATTATCGAAATGCATCGAACGTGTGCGGATTGCAACCAAGGCTATCATGATGCCTGCACAGCTTACGTCACACACTCCTTCGCGCTGGTCACCGGCACAGAACGTAGCGGCACTTATCCACGGGTTCATGAATGACCGCCTGACGGTATCAGTAGGTCGAAGCTTCCATGCAATCCAAACGGTCTCCAAGGCACAGGCCGCGGCTGTCTCAACCAATGCGGTCAACTACGGTCAGCCTGAGCAGTCACACGGGCTTCCGGGCGTTCAGCGGGATGGCATATTCAATGGATGACAGTTGGGGTCAGTAGGTTAGAAACTTGACAGCACGTTCCAACCAGCGCCGTAGGTCCTATTCAAGCTCTGTCCATTGAAGGAGGTGCCAGTGCTGAACCACTTGCGCGAGCAGGTTTCTAGCAATAGCATTGGATATGTGTTGCCTCCGGCACGACACGACCACGACGTGCTCTTGCCTCTCAGACATTACACAGGCGAGCCGATCATCACCTTGTCGCAGCATTGAGGGAAGAACTTGCACTGGGGCTGACATCTGCTTGCGCTGCACGGTCAGCACGCTGCTTCGAGGCGGTGTGTCAAATTGATGCTCGTCTTTTGTGCAGTCTCGCTCGGTATTGATCCTCCATTCAACTACTTCTTGCAACACATTCTGGCCCACTGCATGCGCGACGCGCATGCGACGGGCCGCCCGCTGATCGAGCTCGAGGCGGGGCGCAAGATACGGACCGACAAACGTGCTATCGGCAAGCTTGCCCATCAAAGACGCGAGGTGAACTGGGCTCCTGTTCCGATCAGCCCTCGGTTGCGGCTTCTCTGATTGGAGCGCAGGGAATCGTGAAAGAGTCCTTGAAAGCTGAGTTTCAACATCTCAAGTGACGCTGAGCAAACACAGGGCCGCTCGAAAAGACGGACACATGCGCCAGTCAAATCTGAAAGCGCGCCAAAACGACGCATGCCGCTTGACGTCGATCCGCTGCGGCCGCACTGAAGGCGGAGACGCTGCATCATGGCGCGGGCATGTATGCATCGAGTTTCGGTGGCGAAGGCCGCAACAGGCTATGCAGCTTGAATCCTTGCCAGCTCGCAGCGCCAAGGCCGATGCTGTTGCACCATCGAATCCGCGCAGCCGGGGCGCGACCCGTCCTGGAGAGCCGCAAGACACAGTACGGCTGCTGGCCTGCTCGGTGCCGGCCGCTGCTGTGGCGCATGCAGACGTGCAACCTGCGCGTTGTGTTGCTGCTTTAGAGGGGCGGGGTCAGCTGCCCCTTGCCAGCATGGCCACCGTGTGGTCTGCCAGCATTGCCTCAAAGCTACAGCTCTCCATGCAGCAATTAGACTAACCCATCACCTGCCTGCACCCCGCATGTCGCTCATTTGCACCCTGCCTTCAACCTCAACTTGCTGCCATTGCTGACTGCATGTAAATATGCAGTCTTCACTCGGCAGCAAGTTAGGCTTTACTTTTATACATATATGTATATTTGTATAAGTAAAAGTATTTATACATTAAAATCAATAAAGATTAACATTGCTTCAGTTCACCCGCATTCACGCCTGCCACCCCGCAGTGCTGCAGCAGATCGCTGAGCAGGGCGTGGCGATGACCGTTTGACGCACACGGTCACGGGCGGTCGCAGCCGCAGGAGCCTGACGAGCGCTGCATGATCAGTCGCTTCAACGACCTGGTGGCTTTGAGGCCAGGCACAGATTGGGCGAGCTGCATCGGTACGGTTGTTGAATGGACTGCGGCCCGCCATGCGTTGCGAGAGCATGAGCAGCAGCGGCCCTGGTGGCATGCTGGCCAGGGCAGCGAGCGCAAAGGCAAAACCCCCTCATGGGTGAATGAAGTGCCTGAAATCGACGAACCAGCACTGCAACTGCACTTGCAATCGATCTTCCCGATCAATAGCGCGCATGCCGTCGACGTAACCTATGCTCGTCGCAGGTCGACGACGTCACACATGGAGTCAGTGTTGCAGCAGCGGCACGGCTCCCGGCTAGAGTCCTGCGCATAGGCGGGCAGAGCATGTGCGCAGCTCGTCGTGACCCATGCTGGTGCGCAGCGGGCGGGGACTCGACACAACGCATGCATGGAGGAGGTGCCCGGCCAGACCTGCGTTGCTTGTGGACGATCTCTTGACCTTGTCTAATCAAACGTCATCGGCGCGACGGCGTTTGCTCCCGAACTTCCCCTTGTCGAACCTCAGTGCTGCGAACCAGGACCGCTCGGCGGGGCTCGACCTGCACTCTGCGGCGATGGGCGTCTTCTGGACGCTCGTGCTGCGCGCGCAGGCGGCGATCGGCAACATACTGGCGACGGTGATGCCCTACGCGCAGATGGTGCCCGCCGTCAAGCCCGAAGACCTGCCGCCGACCCTGCATGGTGAGGCGGCCGCGGCTGCTGCTGTTGTGCCCGCCTGGCCGTGGCGTGAGCACATGTAAAGGGCATCGGCGAGCGCTGCGAGGCTGGGGCAAGCTTCCAGCTACAATGCCTCGCATGATCGCGGTTCTCGAAGGGTTGGAACCGGTCCGTCGGCGCCCTGGCATGTACATCGGCGGAACCGACGAACGCGCCTCCACCACCTTGCGCCGAAGTCATCCGATCGACAGGAGGAGTATGCGGTACGCGCTGCTGCCATGCAGCAGTCGAGCAAGGGGTGCTCCGCCGATGGCAGTGCGGGCAGCGCTCCAACGGTCACTTATCTATCCACAACAGTTTGACAGGCAGCTTGAATCTTGTGCTTGATGTGCTTTTGCCGCCTTTGGTGAATTGGCGCTGCATGACAAATCCACGTATGTGCACACCGCAGGCAGGGTCGCTGGAGCCGCGGGTCCCGGCCTCACGCTGCGCTGTACGTGGTGCACGGCATGCGCGCCAAGCACCAGCTTTGACGCGGTGGACACCTGGTGCGGCGCGTGGGCAGCAAGGACGTGACCTTCGACAGGTGGAAGGGATGAGGCCCATGGTCGCGCCCAGGCGCGTCGACGTCTCAAACGCGAGGGGCGTGGTGTCCCAGACCGCTGCCGAGCGGTGTGCATGTTCATCTACTTGCAGATCTGGCATCCTTTTTGACTCGATCGGTCAGTTTTTTTTTGTATGGGACGTTGAAGGACACCAGGTCATTGCTGGCGCATGGAGGTGGTCACCGCTTGCACTGGTTACCCTCGTTCCGTTCAACAGACGGCTACCACGAGCTGCTGATGGGCGAGGAGCGCACGGCCAACGGCAACGCGATCGCGGACTGGGTGAAGGGGCGCTGCTCGACATTTGCAGCGGCGGCGGCTCGCGCGCGTGAGGAGCGGCCAGCGAGCGGCAAGCTCTGAGGATCCAGTGAGCAGCGGCAGCAAAACCCTACTGAGTGCCGGTGCATGTGGCCATCTTTGCAGGGTGACGGCTGTGCTGTTTGTATTGATCAAGGCACCGAATTCTCAATATTGTGGAGCAGCCTTGGTTTGTAGTGCTTGGTGCTGACGTACAGTAATCACGCTGATTATACGTACCGTGACGCTGCTCCGCAGCGACTAGTTACTCAGTCTGGAACATAAAAACAGAAGATTATGCAGATGAAGGCATTGGGGCGCACACGCTCAGCGTTTCCGCGCCGGACACACGCATCAGCTTGGTGATCACCCAGGCCATGCCCTGGACGATCTTCTGCATCACGCCCAGGTGGTACAGCACGCCCATGAAGCTGGCGAAGAAGATGATGGTCGGCAGCACCTGGAACGCGAACACGAAGCCGAACTTCGACGGGTCGCTGAAGTCCCCGAAGATGAAGCGGGCGGCCTCGGTGCGTGGAAGACCAGCCGCGGCCACGCCTGAGCGAAAGCCGCTGGAGCGTGTCGAACAACGCGCCCCCCACGGGGTCAGCAGCACCAGCGAGGCCACGCACCCAGGGCCCAAACATCTATGGCAAGCCCCATGCTTCCCTTCTTCTGCCGCTGCACTCAGGCGCGCGGTAGCCCCGTAACGACGGTGGCACTTGGCGTGATCAACCGGGGTACGCGGCCGGAGCCCAGGGCCGGTCTGCGGGCGAGCTCTGCAGTCCAGCATGATCCTGGGGGCTGTGGACCGGCCCCATCCACATGGCTCCCAGAATATTGGGAAGGGCGAGCGGCGAGCGCGAATATTCCGCTGTCGACCGTAAATAATCAGCGCGTAACAAGGCAGGGAAGCTGCCGCCGCCAGCGCGCCGAGCTGAACGGGACATCAGCGCCCGTCGCGTCCTGCCCGAGCTGTGGGCCGGCATGGCGAAAATGACGAGGCCGAGCGAGGAACGGGCCGCGCGCGGTACGGCCCGGGCTTGCGGCGCACGTATTGCGCCGAAGCATGGGCGTCACGTACTGGGGGCAGGCGGCCGCCCAGGAGGTCCTCACGCCGCACTCCCTCAGGAAATCCTTGTACTTGACGGGCTCGTCGCCGCCTTCATCGCCAGCGGTCGCATGGCGCCAGGCAGCTGCTGGCATGACACGCTGCCAAGTCCGGCGTTGCCAAATGGCGTAGCGCCGTCTGCCTCGAGCAGGTCAGCCAGCGTCGCGCTTGACAGGGCAGCAAAGGCGCCTTCAAAGCGGTGCGCGGCGGCAACAGTCTGTGAAGCTGGCCCTGGCTGGCTGGAAGCTCAGGAGGCAGCAGAGGCTGGCTGTCGATGTAGGACTCGGGCGTGCTGTGCAGAGTGTGGCCACGGGGGCGGCGATGACCCTGCACTCCGCGTTGCTGTTGCTGCGAGAGCAGCATCTTGGGCCCTGCCCTGAAGGCTGACGCAAGCACCGTCAAGCGGGGCGCTGCTGGCAGGTGCTATGAAGGCGCCAGCAGCTGCGGAAGCTGCTGGCGGCGGCGCCTCGCCAGCCATTGGGGTGCTCGGGGCGACGCACGGGGCTGCCGTGGACGTGATGGCGGGCGCTGGGCGTCCAGTGTTGCGGTGTCGCTCGTGGCGTCCAGGGTGGTCTTGGTGGCGGCGTGTCATTGTTGCAGGGGCGCGCCATCTCACCCGGGGCCTGTCGCATGTGACGTGGCCAGGACTGGGGCGGCGGTGGAGCAGCGCAAGCTGCAACATCGGTGTCGTGGCTGTGGACGGCGGCGGCCGCGACGACGCCGGTGGCAACCCGCAAGACCCTTGAGGATCATTAGCGGAATCAGCTTTTCAGGAAAGTGGTAGGGGCCGTAGTTGTTAGAACAATTGGTAATAAGAACCGGTAGGCCGTGGGTGTGGTACCAAGCTCGTACGAGATGATCCGAGCTGGCCTTGCTCGCCGAGTAAGGCGAGCGCGGATCGTAGGCTGTCTCGTGGGTGAACTGCCCTGCTGACCAAGCGACAGGACGCTGGTGACGGCGTCGAGGCGTGACTGCAGGGCGACGTTGCGCGCCGCCTGGCCGGCGGCATCGCGGCGCGCGCGCAGCAGAAGCGTGCCGGCCGCCCGAGGTCACGGGCCTGTGCTGCAGCAGTAATAATCAGGCCCTGCAGGTCGGCGGCAGAGAGGTCGACGGCGGCAACTGCTGGAGACAGCGTGATATGGCGGCTGCGCAGTGGTGGCGGCCGCGGCGGAAAATGCGCGGCGCAGGCATCGAAGAAGCGCTGGTCCGCCGCACCCATCTTCGCTGTCACGATGATGGGCACGGCGCCAGAGGCCCGGCCCGAGAAGGGAGGGGGGCAGGACCGGACCGCCTGTTTCGCGAAGGGATCGGCGCGACAATTTCGGGGGAATGTGAGGGCGGCCAGTGGGCGTTCTAAGGTATTCGCTGACACCAAGTGCTGCCAGCGCTGCCGGCGACATCGTGAACTTGGTGGCCCCGGACAGGCTGCGGCAGCATGTCATGCGGGTGCAGATCCATACGTCAAGGCAGAACAGGCGTTCGTTCTCCCATGCAAGACGTGCCATGCGCAGTTGCAGCACAAATGCACAGCTAGCGGACGCGTGGCAGCACGCAAACGCGCACCTCTCCCACTGCTGCACAAACGTAGGCACCTCCCGAGCCATCTGCCGCTGCGGTGCGCGAGCAGCCCTGCGCCATGGGGCTGCGCTGCCCGCGCGCTCCGCGGGCCAGAGCGGGACAGCGACTGCGCGATGTGACGCACGGGCAGTGCTGCCAGGACGCGCTGCTCTGCTACACGTCGACCAGTTTCACAAGAGCGTAGCTCAAGGTACACAGCTACGTGACAGGTGGGTTAGGCCGTGGGCTGACGGCTGCTTTTGCGAGTCCGGCGAAACCCGGCCGAAGGCGCAGGCGTCGGACGGTTCGCCGGATAGAGGTGCGGCGTTTTGAAGGAAATCAAGGAAGTGGATGGTATCCGACAACTTGACCGTCAGAACTGACGGGTCGCAGGTCAAGTGGCAGCTGCGCACCTGCAAGGCGGCTGGGCATGTGGGTGGTGAGCGGTGGAGCAAAGGGACCATATGGGCGGGTTCAAGGTCTTGGGCTCTGCGAGCAAATCGACAACTCTGTCGTGGAGTTTCGAGACATGTTGTGCGCTCAATAGCGATGCCAGACTCGCCTGCATCCGGGACACTCGCCGCCCCGGCTCAGATTGGCCGTTTGCGGACTGTCCGCTTCCAGCATGCGAACCGCGAAAGCTGACACTCGCTAAAGTCACATCAACTTATTGCGGATAAAATCAAACACTTGCCGCTCGATTTCGAGCCACGACGTCCGCCATTCCTCTCCGGGACAACGACGGCTTCGAAACGCATAGCGCGTCGATGCACACCAACAAAAGGAGAAGCAGCAGCAGCAACAGTAGCGGCAGCAGCAAGAGCACGCGCAGCATCCGAGGGCTGGTGGTTGACGTCACCATGGGCGTGCCCGCATCGCTCGCACTGCAAATCGGAGCCCGTGTCCGAAAGCATGTGCGACCTTTATGCATATGTCAATCTCAGGTATGATGCAGCTGACGAGGGTCGCTTCAAGGCCATCCAAAGATCTGGCGCGCTACTGCTTTGAACTGACAATACAGTGCAGTTAGCACATCTCAGATACATTTCAACGGCACACCCGAGCGCCCTTCACCTCGACAATTCGATCTGGCTCGACACGAGTGGACTCGCGGCTAACGCACAGCAAACGACGCTGGTCGAAGAGGTATAGCCTCAAACTTGCGTCAGGCCACCTGCAGTCCCGGGGTGCCGTCCGTTGGCTGGGACAGCAGCTTGCACCACGCCGCCCTTGCGACTGGCGGACTGCAACAGCTGTGCGTGGCGCGACGCGCCGCGCCCCGCATAACAGCGCACACCACGAATCCGCATGGAGCTGGAACTGCACCGCGGGACCTGCTGCAGCGGGGCCGCGGCGCCCGGCACACTGGCGGTGAGCGACCCTGCTGCTTCGCGCCGCGTTCACCCGTTGGTGCAGGCGCAAGAGCGCCCATAACGCTCGGGGCATGGTCCGCTTTTCCGCGAGGCGGAGGCGGGCGCCTGCTCGACCGTTCTCTCTGCAGGGCAGACGCCCGGCGAGAAGAAGCGCGAGGTGGCAGTCGACGGCTGCTCAGGCGTCGGCATTGCCTGTAAGTCAATAAGGGCGAGGTGGCGCAGCTTGCTACCCCATCCGACCTCTAAGCCGCGTATCCCGCCATGGGAGCGCGCACGCGCCGCACTATCGTCGTCGCTGAACCGTCTTGGCGGCAGTGTCGTTCGACGCGCACACCTACCAAGCACCGGGATGCCCTGGGGTGCTGCAGTCGCAGTGGGCAGTTCCGCGACGTCAGCCGCCCTCGACATGCGGTATCGGCACCACACCATGCGGCGAACCGTCACTCTGGTGGCCCCTCAGGTGACCAGGTGAGCATCGGACGCCACTCGCGGCAGCGCGACAAGATATTTGTGGCCTCTGGCGGCACGGTGCGGCGCCACCCGGTGCAGTGTGCTGAGGCTTGCGGCTTGGGCCTTGCGGCTTGCAGCTTGCCGCTGGTCCACCTGCCATGCAGCTTACGACTCACAGGACGCATTGCTGGCGGGACGCCGCGAAGGCGGGCAGGCATGCCCTTGCGCGGGAACGCCTCGTTCTTCCTCGGAGGCAAGGGAGGTGCAGCGTGGATCATCCTTGCGGAGGAAGGGCGCTTCGTGGTCTCGCTGCACGAAGACGGCACCTGCGCCGTGTTCGCACAGCCCTTTGAAACCACTTGTCAAGATCAGGGGCCTGACGAAGATGGGCAAGGAGTTCTTCCGCTTCACCAGCTCGCTCACGGAGCCAATTCGCGCCTCGCCGTCGCGGACAGGTGCGGCCGGGCGGCCTCACAGGCCGCTCGGCAGATCGCCGGTAGTTCACACCCGCTCATTCGCAAGCATTGGTCAATCTAGGTCGCACGCACCGCGCCAGGCCCGGCGCTGGGCCTGCAGCACAGCCCCCGACAGTCCAGCCCCAACATTCAGGTGTGTGCTGCGTGCAAGCAGCGTTTGCGAGAACCTCGAGTGCTTCTCATTGCTCGCCGCCGCCAAGGACGTGTGGGCGTCGTGCGAGTTCGTCCACAGCCACTACCTTGAGGCAAAAGATAAGGGCACTGTAGCTGCTGCCAGTACATGAACCTGGCGGCATAGGTGGGTGAGCTGTCGCTGTTGTGAGTTGCTGGAGGTGGGGTGGGCGGAGAAAATCTTTTCAAGTAACGCAGCAACCCTAAAATAGGGATGGTTAGAAGCTGAAGGTTGCTGGTCAGCCCGCGGCAGTGTGATCGACTTGCAAGCGATGACTGTGTTCCCGGTGGCGGCGTTGCCGCGTTGCCACGCGAGCGTCGATCACTCCGCCGGACTCGGTCATCCCGCTGCTGGGCACGACGGGCTGGTGCCGTCCGGCCTGCCCGACCGCATGATGAGCCGGTGTATAGCTGCTGCCCCCCAGATAGGAGAGGAAGGTGCCGCCGTTGCTGTACGTCCCGCTGCGGATGTGCGCGCGATAGAAAAGCGCGTCGGGCGTTCCGTCACTGCCGTTGAAGCAGCGCCCGACGGGTCGGCTGTCGAACCGTGATCAATGCCGTCATTGCTGCACCAGCATCCCTGGGCGATTCTGGAGCCGGACGGCTCCGCGACGCTGTTCGAGGTGCCCATCCCCTCGCCGCCCCGCGTGCTGCAGTCCGGATCCGGCGATCCCCGCCACAGGTGCGCGCGCAGGCGCGGGCGCGCCTTTCATGTCAACGTCATACATCGCCCCTAACCCACGCACTACCGTGGTCGCCAACTCACACCCACTTGTTTTCAAAAAATAGAAAAGTCCTAAGCCATCCAGAACTCTTCAACAAAGCTGGGGGGGTGCTAGGTTCTGTAAAGTGACCGGTAGGGATCGGGGCAGATACAGCCCCTACACCCCTGCGCTGATCCAGTACACCGGCGGCACGACCGGAACCCCCCAGGGCGCGGAACTGACGCACCAGAACCTTACCGCGAACGCGCGGCGGTGAATGCGATCCGCGCCACCAGGATGCCGCCCGGCTCCACGAGCTGCTGTATGGCTGCGAGGACGGCGATAGGCAGCTGATGGTGGAGCGCGCCGCGGTGCGCCAGGGCTTCACAATACCCGCGCCGCAGGGCGGCGGCGCCGTGAGGGCGCTGCACTGCGGCGCAGATTCAGCAAGGTGCGCGCGTGCAGGGGCGCCTTTGCTGTTTTGCGCGGCAACCGTCACTCCGCGGATATGCGGGCGGCGGATGCCTGGTCGCTGTCGGCGGCGTCGGCACAGGAGCTTTAGCCGCCCTCTCAGAGCCGCCCATGCGCTCTGTGCTTTGTTGAGGGGATGCTCTTCGACGATCAGGCCGGGACTTGTGCGCCGCAGCCGACGCTGCATGCGAACAAGGTCGAGCGTCCGGAGTCTTTCTGCTGACCCACGTCCTGCCGCTCGCGCGCTGCCGAGTCGGCTTGCAGACCTATGGTAGGCCGGAACGCCGATCGCGCTTTCGGCGCCTTGGGACGTTGACGAGCCCCGCACGAAGGTGCGCCTGCGATTAACGCTTGGAGTAACGCAGGAGCGGCGGGGATGGCCGTGCCGTTGCTGCGTCAGCTTGGGCGAGAGCGCCTGTCGCGTGTCAGCGGACGCCACCTGTTCCATCATCTAGCGTCACGCGAGCTGGGCTGGCTCACCGAGGTGTCGTCTTGGGATCTGTCCGGTGCACGCAGACGGCATCGGCTCACACCTGAACCTGTCCAGGCCTCTGCCCTGCCCTTGCGTGACGGATCCCTCACAGGTGTTCTCTGTTCAGCTGCCCGAGTCAATCTGCAGCGTCGACGGCGGCTACGTCACCAGCGCCGCCGCTGCTGACATCATCGTACACATCTTCACCGGTAAGGTGGGCGCGGCGGGGCTCCGCCGCAGCTGCTACCAGTTCAAGAAGCTTCCGCTTCACCTGATTGGCTAGCGTATAGCCATTCTCCGAGTTTGTAAGGACGACAACGCCGATGCCCGACGCTGGCAGCGCGAACCAGTTGCTCTTGTAACCGAACAGGCTGCCGCCGTGCGAAATGATGGAAACTCCGCTGCTCGCGTTGTCCTCCAGGCCATCCCTTTTCGCCCATCGGTTCTCGCCGGTCGGGCGCTTCCGCTACCGCCGCTGCTGCCTCAGTGGTGCCTGGACTGGGCGCCCTGAATTTGAAAGACGTGGCCGGCGGCCCGGGCGCGTCGGCGGCCGCCCAGGCTGCTGCAACCGGCCAGCAGCAGATGAGCCAGAATCGCTGCTGGTTTCGGCAGAATGCCGGGTGGCAAAGGTAGGGGGCTGCCCGTGACGCACAGTGCCATCTTCCAGGGCCGTAAAGCGGATCGTCCCGATGAAATCCCGGTAGCTGGAGCGGTAGTAGCTGGCGTCCACGTAAAACCCTTTGAATAGCTGCGCTTTGTAGCCTATCTCCCAGGTATTGACCTGCTCGGGCGAGAGGTTTTTGATGCGTTGGGGGTCATTCAGACAATACAGGCCACTGCGAAGTCGAGGACCTGCGCAAGCGCCTGGACAAGGAGCGGGCCAGGTCGGTTTCGGAGGTCCCAGCAGAGCAGAGGACTGCTGAAGGGTTTCGGGAAGGCGGACGCGCAGGAATCCTCTGGCGCCTCGATCCCATGTACTAGTCCGTGCTACGGCGCGGATTCGCATGAGTAAGCGATAAACAGGCAGCCTTGCACCCGCGCCCATCTGACATTCCTTGTTACATGCTTCGCTGCAATGCAGGGCGCACAACCGCGCGATCAGCGGCGCCGCGGCACCTATCTCAACCTGTCGGCGCTCGACCTCAAGAATGTACAGCTCAAGCTGCAGGCGCTCAACGTCACGGGCACCGAGGACGTGATGTATAAGGGCGGATACGACAGCATCGCCGAAGTGTCGCGCGGCGGGACGCAATATTTCTTCGGTTTCCGGGTCCGCCTGTGAAGCCGCATGACTGTATGCGCCGGCAACGTCGCAATTGCAGCAGGTGCATGGGTGGGCGGGCTTCATATTGGGGTAATTGGGGCCTCCGCCGCCTTCGGGTGTGACCCAGTTGATATTCTGGGTCGGGTCCTTGATATCGCACGTTTTGCAATGGACGCAATTCTGCGCGTTGATCACGAACTTCGGATCGATTTGAAAAAGAGGCGAATGTCACAAAGCAACCTTCCAGTACTGCTATGTCTCAACAGGTGCATGCCGGACGAGCGCAGCGGCTGGGCCACCCTGGCAACTTCAGGTGATCGGTGGTCCACCTGACGAGCAGCCCCTCCCGGCCGCACCCCCCACAACAGCTAGTCATGCCGGGCCGGCTACCTGCATGCAGCTGCCCAGGTGGCAAGCCAAGAGGAGACGACGCCTCCACTGTCATCTGGGGGCCAACGCATGCCGGAGCCCTGAAGCCTGCTCCCGACCGCATCCTTGACAATGCACGTGCTCAGGACGCCTCCAACCGCCTGACCTCTAGCTTCAAGGCGCAGGACGGCCGGCCGTGGTGCTCCACGCGTTTGTGATCCCCGCCGTACCCCGGAAGACGTGACCGCGGTGCAGTCAGGTGGATGGGAATCCGATGATTTGCTGTGCAGCGGTTTGACCGGGATGACCGTTTGGTGGTCTTCCAAGCTTTTGTCAATATTCTCAACATGGTTATGAAACTGGCTCCGATCGGGGCCTTTGGGGAATCGGCCTATACTATAGGTCCACCATGCGCCTGCCCCTGCTCACCCCTGGGAAGCCTGCACGGTCTACATCACGATGGCGCTCTTGATTGTGGGGTGGTTGCGGTGTGCAGGATGGCGTTTATCGCTGCACTGCGGATGGGCGATGACGCCTGATCCGCTTTTTTCATCATCAAAGCAGAAATAGGGCAGGTGGGCGGATCAGGCGAAGCTGCGGGGCAGCTTCGACCCGCCCGCCAGAAAATGTATAAATGCGCAGATGGTCGCTCTTTAAGCTACCATCTGCTCTTCAGATGGGAAGCTGTTGGAGCGATATCCCTCCAACACAGCTTTGACTGCAGCACCTATCCGTCGCGCGAGTTCACACGGCACGGCGTTCCCGATTTGCGAGTAAATAGAGGACGACCGCCCGACGACCCACAACAGGCGATTTTTGGCATGAGACCCAGGTGGCCGCCGAGCTGACAGATCATGCCGCGCATTGCGCTCACCACTCGCGGAGTGAAGGGCGGCGGCGGGAGCGGGGCAGGAGGCGACGTCCGCACAGCTTCCGCGCTGCCGGCGGGCAGCCTGCTGAGCTGCAGCATCGCGGCCGGCACGGCGCGATTCGTCAGGTGAGGCCCGGCTGCATGGGCGCACTGCTGGGTGGCAGATTCGTCGCTTGCGGTGCATCTGTTGGACCTGCGGACAGGCCCAGCAATGCGGCCTCGCGCCTGCTTCTGTTGCATACGCCAAGCTGCCGCGACATCGACGGTTTCGATCATCCTCTGAAGGTTTTTGACCTGACCGAGGAACTGATCCGCCGCGGCTATTCAAACGACAACATCACCGCCGTGTTGGGGGGCAATTTCCGCCGCCTGCTGGCGCAAGTCTGGGGGTAAGACAATGAACAAGGGACTTCATTTTGCTACAAGCATTGCCGCAATGATCGCCGCGATGCCCGCGCAGGCGCAGGATGAACCCCGCTGTTGGCCTCCAACGTCGTGGCGGCATGGGCGAAATCGTCGTCACGGCGCAAAAGCGGGGGTTGATGTCTTGCCGATGGACGCGCCTGGCGGTGACCAGGACCCTCGACTTGCCTGCTGCTTTGATTGGCACCTTGCCTTGCCTGGCTGTCCAGCAGGCAGCTGCCGCTTGCACAGCTGGGAAGACACGCGACCGCCGGCCCATCTCCGCTCTTGCCGCGCCGTGGCCGCCTGCGCCACCGTGTGGCTGACGCCCGCAGGTGCGCGCGTCCAGCAGCTTCGCGGTGCACCCCCGCGGGCTGGAACACGCGGCGCGCCTGCTGTGGCCGGAGCTGGAGCTGCAGCGCGGGCGGGCACGGCGCGCCAAATTGCTGCAGGCGCTGCAGTGTGGGCACGCGCGCCCGCACGACTCACATCTGTCAGCTGGCGGGGAGCGCGCCGCTCGCGGCAATTGGCTCCGATCTCGACGGGGCCTTTGGCACGGAGCAATGTCGCCCTCGACCTAAACAGGACCTCCGATGATCCGGAGCTTGTGCCAGTGTATGCGGACGTACTGCGCCCGCTGCCTTGTGCTGGGTGACTGCAGCCCTGCAGGGCTCCCAAAGCGAGCAGCCCAAGTAAGCAGCGTGCAGATAAGTGCCCCCGTATCAAGCAGCCCTGGTGCCCGTCGTGCAAACTCTTTGCTCTTGAACTTTCGCAGGAGCTGCGTGTGCAAGACGGCGGCGACGTGGGTTACCTCGCGCCCGAGTACAAAGCCATGCTCGACCAGGCGTCACCCGCGGGCGCCGCCGCCTTGCCACCGGGCGACGAGGACGGCGCTGGGGCTGGGGCCGGGGGCAAGCCGCCGGGGGCCGGCGGCGGAGGCGACGGCGCGCGCGAGCTCGCGGCAGCGAGGAAGCCGTGCGGCAGCTGTTCAGGGACCACCTCCGGCTGGGCGGCGGCGCCGGCGGCGGGGCGCGGGGGCGGCTGCAGGGGCTGGATGAGATGCTGAAGAGGGCCGGGATGCAGCGTCGCTGTTGGCAGGATGTGGTTGCTTCCAGCGCGGCAGGGAGCAGTGAGGAGCCGTGGGCCGCTCCACTAAGTTCGTTAAACAATGCATACCGATCCTTCGGCAATTTTCAGCCCGGCGTTGCGGCATAGAGCGGCGTATAATCGGTCTGGCGACGGTCATCGATATCGTAGCGTAGCGCCGCGGTCACTTCGAAGCACTGCAGCGGTCGGTGACGGCATAGACGAGCTGACCGAACACCGCATAAGCGTTGTTGTCGTCCTTGGTCGCAAGGCGATCTGCGCGCACCGGGTCGGGAAGCCCCGTTATATCGGGGCGCAGGAACAGGTTGGTGTCGATCCTCTGATCCAGATGCAGAAAATAGACGCCTGCGACCCAGCGCAGAGGCGCCGGGTTGCTCGACGACAGGGCCGCACCGAAATGTCTTGCGTATTCGGCGTCGATGACCACACACCCTGCTGTACGCGCCAGGGCGGCCGCCGACGCCCGTGCCAGCCAGCGACCCTGATGCTGTCACCCCCTGGCAGGCACGCCTTCTGGGATCGAAAGCGCGGGCTACCGTAAAGCACATTGACAGATAAGCTTAAATACCTAAGTATTTTCGGATCGACAAAAGCAAGCGCGTTTGGGGAGCACGGACCACCCGACTCCCACGCTCGCAGCAAACACCAGCCCCAAAATCGAGGTCAGCATGCGCAGACGTTGCAGGCTTTTCCAAACGAACCGTTTATCGATGGGAGAATGGCGAAGCCGAACCAAGAAAGGCGGCCGTTCAGCTCCTGCATGACCGTTCGGAGACTTCGCCATGCTCCTGCCGAAGAACCGGCCTTCCGCTTCATCGATTTGTTCGCCGGGATCGGCGGGCTCCGCCGGGGCTTCGAACCATTGGGTGGAAAATGCGTGTTTACGAGCGAATGGGACAAGCATTCGCAACGGACCTACCTGGCCAACTACGACTGCGATCACGATGTAAGAGGCGATATCACCGAGGTACCGCTCGACGAAATTCCGGAGCACGACCTGCTCTTGGCCGGCGCATGCCAGGTGCGCTGGCCCGGGCACGTGTACTGCGCACGAGAAACACAAACGGCCTGTGCGCGACGCGTGGAAGATGAGGGCGGGACGCCCTGCACGCATTCCCGCAAGCATGTGGCCTATGAGGCGCGGTACGGCATATCCCGGCCCTATGGCCCCGAGCGACGCCGCCTGCTCCGCCAGTTCCGCCACCCACCAATGAGACGCGCTTGGTGACCCGCCCGTTGACGCTGCTGCTGCTGCTCGACTGGCTGATCGCGGGGCCCACTGTGACCGCGCCGCCCATCCGCGCGGCGACCTCGGGGCTGGCGCGGATGGCGGCCGCCGCGTCCTCGTACAGCCCCTGCGCCTCGCGCGCCTGCCGCTCCATCTGCTCGCCCAGCCCCTTGACCGCGCTGGCGACCAGCCCGCCGACCGCGCGGCCGAGCAGGCCGTCCCCGAAGAGTGGCGCGAGCGGCGACCGCTGCTGCGCTGTTGCTGTCGGGGGGAAGATCGGCCCTTCACTGTCGCTACGTCGGTTTCGACCGGTGGCCGCGCCGTCCTTGGGTTTCGTGACGGCCTGGAGGGCGGCCGAGGCGCCCGACTTGGCTTTGTCGCCTTCAGGACCTGCGACGACGCCGGGGCTGTTGATCATGGAGTCGATGATTTGGGGCCGAGGCGGCGTTCCGGGTTCGTGGCGGCGATGAGGGTTTCGGAGGTTCAAGGCCGAGGGCAGTGACGCGAGCGTGAGTGCAAGGTGTGTGGTCGCGGGCCGCGGTCTGCAACTTACAGCTGGGTGGTGCTGTATGTTTGGAACGTTTCAACTGCAGCACCCAGCCGTGCTATGCATGCCGTGTCCAGCTCCTCAGCCATGGCTCACTTTGCATACTGGCCGAGTTGCTGGCGGGATTTCCCGCTTTCCTCCCAGAATCTCGCCTGTGAGGTTGTTGACGTCCTGTTCGGTCGGGCGGATCGAGGGGTCGCCGTCATATTCGCCATATTGCGCCTTGACGAGGACGCTGGCGTTCTCCGCAAGATCGATATCGAGCATGCCGCGCAGGGCCCAGCGATTGTCTTTGCCGATCCGCTCGCCGTTGTTGATATTAATGAAATCGCCGGCATCGCGGGTGGCCGGTTTGGTTGTCAGGCCAAGATGCTGTTTTCGCAGAGGCAGGGAATATCGTGATGGAAATCCCTTCTGATGGCGATATCAAGCTGAACGGTAATATAAAATAGAAAGCGGGCATCTAATTTGCGTCCGGCAAATGCAGATCTTAAATTACGGAAGTCACCTGCTGACTCCAGAAGCCTCCTGTCCTCTCCGCAAGGGGCCGACGTTGTGCTTGAACGGGAGCTCTATGGCGCATCTCATTCACCTGGCATCACGTCGCGTGCCCGAAAGCCTGCACTGCCTTGACCAGCCTGGGGGCCAGCAACGCTGATGTGGCACCTGCACCTGGTGCGTGTGCGAGTGGCCAACTTCGCCAGGGTGTGGTGCGTCTCAGGGAGGAGCTGGCCGCTTGGTGCATCCGCAATCTGGCCGATCCCCCGTGTGGCTGCCGCTTCCATCCGCGCTGCCCGCTGGCGGTGGACAAATGCAAGCAGGAGGCCCCGCCGATGGAAGCGAGCCTGACGTCAACGCAGCGCCTACGCTGGCGATGGCAGGACGTCAAGGCACTTGAGTCGCGCAGCCAAAGTCAGGAGTGATGGCATGACCAACGCTGCTCTGAGCACTCGTGCCACTACCCGGAGGCAGCACCTTGATTAGCAAGCATGGCCCAACCACCGCGCTGCACACGAAAATGCACATATAGATGCACATGTGAAGAATTGAGTACAACCACTGACAGCGCACTAGCTTACTCGCATGCATAAGTGCCAGTGCCAGGTGAGGCCGCCAGCACCCCTCAAGCTGAGTACCAGGTTGACTGCGTCGTCCGTGCATTTGTGATGTGAGGTTTGGCTATAGGCTGAAATGAGCCCAAAGTCGTGGGGAACCTATCAATACAGCAAGGTGACGCGGGCGCCCCGCGTCCGCATGATGGCGCCATAACAGCACGAGTGTGTACATGCGAGCAGCTTACTGGCATCTGTCGCGGCTCGATGCGTACTTGCCTTTTGCGGCCTCTTGGCGCGAAAACTCATACGATTTACGAAATTTTCAAATACACTGTCAAGGCGCATTTCCCGCGCTTCGCTTGCGTCATCCCTTGCACCAAATGAAAATCAGCGCGCTCAATACCTCATTGGCACAAAAAACAACAAAGCAGATCATTGATTCTTCATCAGAAAATCGTCGAGCGTGACGTCGGCATATTTGCCGCGCAGCGCTTCCTTGTTGGTATAGCCGATCGCGTGGACGACGAAGTCGATCGTCGGCCAGCGTGCGCCGAGCGTCGCAAAGGCGGCGTCAAGATTGTCCATGTCGGCGACATCGCAATCGATCAGGAAATCGCAGCCCAATTCGTCGGCTAGCGGCTTCACCCGCTTCAGCATCACATCGCCCTGATACGAGATCGCGCAGAGGGCGGCTGCGCCGCGCATGCAGGCGCCAGGGCTCTGTCTGAAGGATCTGGGCGAGTTCGTCGTGGCAAGGTGAGACGAGTTGAGGATGCATGAGCATCCGACACGTCCAATGAATACAGAGCCCGCTCTGCGATAATTGCAGAGGCTCGCCGCCTGCCGGTCCCGCAGCTGGCCTCTGCTGCGAAAGCGCCACGCCCCTGCGCCCGTCTTGACCACACCCCCGCTCTGGCCAGGTGCTGCGGCGGCCGTCGGCGTCGGTGCGCACGCCCTATGTCGCGGATGTCCAGCTGGCGTCTGGGGAGCAGGTGGGGATGCACAAGCGTGCGGGTGTGCGTTTTGAGCTTATTGGCCATGTGGACAGTTTGGGTGCTGCTTGCATGAACATTGATGCCCATTGAGGCCGGAAGCCACTCAGCTGGCAGACCGTCGGGCACTTGGTGGCACACCCCTGTGAGCGCCACCGCCGCCGCCGGCGTGACGCATCCTCTCCTGGCGCGCCCGCCCCCGCAAGGTGCTGGCGAACGCGCCGAAAACCCGCTCTATGTCCCGCCGGGTGCCGTCGTCGGTGACCGTCTGAAATCGTCCGAAGTCGGGCGCTGGCGCTGATGACGACCCCCGAGCCGGATGCCGATTATCCCGGCTGGTTTTCCAAAGCGATGCAGCAATTGGCATGGGCCAAGACTGAAGTCCCTGGCGTCGCAAATACTATCTGCGCATCATGACGGCGCCCGGTACAAAACGGGCACACGGATAGTCCATCACTCGTCGCGGAGGAGCCGCGGGAGGGCGGCGCCTCTGCGCTGGTGGGCGCGCACCCGGCGCTGGCGCAGGCTTTTGCTGGAGCATGCGCTGGAGCGGCGGCTGATCCCCGAGCTATCACCCTACGCGCGGTGCGCTCGACAATGCGTTGCTGTGGCCGTTGGGACCTTGCTGGGTTGGGAG
>NNCB01000103.1:0-27626 GCA_002317545.1 Scenedesmus quadricauda | reverse complement strand
CCTCGCCGCCCCGCCAAATAGCGCGCCTGCCATGGTGCTGAGCATCGGCTGCATCGACGGGTCGCTGGCGATCTGGCCGGCCATCTGCATCAGGCCGCCCATGCCCGCGCCCCTGCCGCCGCCGGCGCCACCGCTGGCGACAGCACACATCTGCGAAGGCCCAGGTCGCGCCCGCCGCCCCCGCTGCCGCCGCCACCAGCTGTAGGCCGGTAGCGCGCCGTGCCACCACCACCGCCGCCGCTGGTGCCCGTCATCATCTGCAGGAGAGCTCCCAAGTCACCGCCGCCACCCGGCAGGGCCACCGCGCCACCGCTGCTGCCGCCACCACCGTGGGCAGCACGGGGCGCCGCCGCCGCGACTGCTGCCGCCTGACGTCCACGTGCACCACGCTGGAGCGTGGCCTGGATCGCGGCTGGCCGCTGTGGTCGCGCCTTTGACCTCTTCCGTGGCGGGTGATCGCGCTCCGGGGCGCGTCGGATCGGCGGCTTCGGCGCCAGCGTCAGTGGTCGCGACCGCTGACATCAGCATCGCCTTCCTGCGCCAGTTCGGACGGTACGGGCTCGGCACCGCTGACGCTCATCCCAGCAGAGCTGGCACGTCGACCGACGTGTTCAGGCGATCAGCCGCATCAGCTATTTCTACAGTCCAAGGTGATGCGTGCGGCGGCGGTCGCGGGGCGTGGCATGCAAGTGTGGGTTGCCCAAAGGCACAATGGGGGTTGTTTTGCTGGGGTCAGCAAAGCTTTTGCAAACTGGTGAACATAACAGGACGGCAGCTGGACCGATCCGCTTCGTTGCAACCGACGGCAAGGCGTCGGTTCCGGTCGAATATACGGGCATCGTCCCCGACCTGTTCGGCGAGGAATCGGGCATGGTCGCCGATGGCCGGATGCGCGCCGACGGGACCTTCGTCGCCGACCGCATCCTCGCCAAGCATGACGGCGCTATATGCCGCCGCAGATGGGGACTGCCACTGCGCTGGCCTCGGCGGTGCCGCCACCGGTCGTGGCGCCGAGGCCGGTGACGCTGGGCGTCGGGCTTGCAGTTCTTCAACGTTCTCAGCTGGGTCGCGCCCGAGCTTAGCTGTGTGGGCAGCTGTGTGGACGCGTGAAGGGGCTGTGATGACTGGGCGCGGCCTGGTGTCGCTATGGCATGCTTGTCATGACTTCCAGCCAACGGGCACTTGCCGGTGACTGTCCGTGCAACGGTATTCTGTTGCTGGGCGATTGGCCTGAGGGTGCAGCTTGTTGGGCAGCAAGCCACCATTTCATGGCCGCCCGGCAGCAGCCGCAATGGCCAGCGACGAGAATATAAAGGGAATCACTGAGCGCCGACGAGGCCCCGTGCGACTGTGTAAACGAGGCCGATCATGTGCCCCTCAGCGCCGCAGCAGCCGCAAGAAGCGCCGGGAGACAGACGTGAGCGCCGCCGACGCGCGAAGCTGTTCCGTGTCCCGCAGCAGGACCTGCAATGCGGGGGCGTCCGCGCAAAGCGATGGGATGGCAGGGCGCCGCATGCCGGGGCATCCAGCGCCAGCATGCGGCTTGGGCAGGTGCACTTCTTCATGGTGTCGTCTCCAAGTTGGACAAGTTGCGCGGTGGTTTGCGTATCGGTCGTCTTCCGCACGCCGCCACCCTGGCTGGCGCCGCCAGGCGTGGCATAAAGAATGCGCCGAGAACTACGCGTCGTTCGCCGCGGTACGCGCCACAGCGGCCGACACCGCCATGCGTGGACGGATCTGGGGGCTGCGGGGTTCGGCTTGCACTGGGGCACTGGGCAAGCACAAGCCCAGGTGCCCAAGCAGCAAGTCTGAGGGGGTTTGTGAGTGCTACAGCAAGGTTTTCGTGTTGAAAGTTTGGCCAAGCTTGCATGAGGGTCAGACAGCTCCAATAAAACGTTGATGACATCAGCATGTTGTCAGTTTTGGTTGTTGCGGTTCGATTTTGTCATCACACCCCCTCATCAATGGTGGGTTCAGCAGGATGGCTCAAGCTCCACCTCGGATGAGTCACACGCAGGCGGTCGCACTAAGCGGCCGCGCCAAGCTGGCCTGGTTTGACACCCGTGTGCCTGCAGTGAAGACCAATCCTGCAGTGATGACCTTTGCGTAAAGCGAGCTATACGCACCCGGCGCCGCGACGTCAGTTGCCTTGGCCGATGGCTCTAAAGCAAGCCTCCCGATCTCGTCTGCATGCGCCAGACCTGCCGCCGCGCCACCAGACAAGACCACGCGCACAGCAGCGCTGACGGCCGTCTGCTGCTCGTCAGCGCTGCATCGCGCACGCCGCATGTGCGACGTGGGGCGAAGAGCGAGGACGAGCCAAGGCGCTGCGCCGCAGCCTCGAACGCGCCAAACGCGACGCCGAGCTGGATTTCCTGACCGGCCTGCCGAACCGCCGCCGATCGCTGTCGCATTACAAGGAGGCGCGCGCGCGTGCGAACCGCTCAGCGTCGCCTTTTCCGACATTGAGGCGCAAAAGGAGCTGACCAGCGACCTTCGCCGCGCCACCGACCGCGAGGATCGCTGGGATGCGTGGGACGAATGGCAGAACGAAGTCATCGACGCCGACAAGGATTATGTGAAGGCAATGCGCAAGAAAGGTTATCGCGCGGCGGCCGGGTAACCGTCTGCGACTGTTGCGGGCAACCCCGCTCAGCAGTGCCTTGCAGCGGTCAATCCCTTGCTTGTGGCCAGTGTGAGCGGCAAGTCAAAGGCGACACGCTCACGACGCAGTGCCGGGCTAGTTCACTGCAGGCGTGTGCAATCCAGTGTTGGCCTGACCAAAATGCCGAATTAACGAGCGATTTACCTTTTGTTCAGCGTGCCATAGCTCGTAATTTTTTTGCAGATTTACCCAAAACTGCGCGGTATTTCCGAAGGGTGCCTCCGGCAATCGACGCGCCCAGGCAACCATCAGCCTGCCATGCACTCAATACAGGCTCGAGAGAGGTACAGGCTGCGAGTAATGCAAGAATTTTTGCCGATACTCACATCACTGCCGTGTACATGCGTCTTGTATCATGCCCAACTGACATGAGCCCCTTGCATTGCCCAAACCTCAAGACACCAGCCAAAAACACGCCCCAGGGTGTGTGCAGGGATCGGCATGATGCGTCCCTGGGCCAGTGCAGATGTGCTAAGTAATCAGCAGTCGCAGACATGTAAGGAGTGCACATAGTTTATGAAAAGGCGTGTACGGCTGCCTGATTGAGGTTTTATGAGCTTTGTGTTTGAGTGCTGAAGGTACAAATAAGCTATGAAGCTGGGGTGCAATCAAGTTTACATGTGAATGCATTTGTGCATCTGCGTTATTGCATGCATGTTACATGGTATTCTGTTTCGCTATGAACTCACTGCTGCTTGCATACATGCATGGGGATGCACACGCGTGTGACATGCACACACATGGACAAATGCGCGCACCCCCCACCCCACTTGCGCACGCACACGCGCACAGACGTGCAGGCGCGCACACACAGACACACACAAGCACACACGCACGCACTCGCGGCTGCACGCACGCACGCGCTCGCATGCACACACACACACACACACACACACGCTCACGCAGTCACACACACACACCCACCGCAAACACATTGCAAACACATTCGTTAGACCTCCTGCCCGTGTTCGCACAACCAATGGTGTAGTGTTGGTTATAGCCAATGCTCCAGGCATCCCGCCGGCCATAGGAGATCTGCCGGTCCTCGGCACTTGGACTGTCCAGGCCAGCTTATGCAATGCTGCTTTTGTGACATCAGGTACGCCGTCAATGATAGCATGGTTCAGTTACAGGAATGAGCTCGACTATCCTTGAATGATGCAGACAGTGCAATACATCCCGACGCCCAGCTCGGCACCATAGCCGACCCCAAACCAGCCATAGGGGATGGCATCGGAAAGCGTTCAACCTGTGGCACTGTCAGTCTCCCGGATGGCCGTCCTTTCCGGGCGGCTGTTGTCGGGCGGAGTGTATCGATTGGGCCGTGCGAGTGTATGTGCGTGATGAGTGCTATCTGCGTGTGGGTGTGCCGTCGTGAGCGCAATTGTGGCCAGGGCGTCGAAGGCGGGCCCGGCCATGTTCGGGGTCGGTGAGCCGTGGTCACCATTGGCACAGCTGAGTTGGTCCCACCTGGATCACCTACCGGACGCATTCCTGCCGATGCATGTGCGGTGGGGTTGCAGCCCACGCCATTCACTGTATCACATCGTGCTTGTGCCGCTCATGTGTGTGTTGCCATCACATGTACAGACAAACACCTCTACTGTACTGTACGGTAGTGTGTCCTGATCTAGAGCTTTTGCACCCCGTGCGCTTGCAACCATAGTCTGGCCGTCCTTGTATCTGATGTTGTTAGCATCTCAGGACACAGTTTGGCGAACATAGCTGTATCTGACGCTGCACGAACACGTAGGCTAGGCCGCGCTATCGGCTGGCAGCAACGTGCCACCATGGCGAGAATCGGGAAGGCGCAGTCGATGCTCAACCGCTTCCTGCCGCAAGGAGGTCAGAAAAGCGTGGGCAAAGCAGCGGTCGGCCATATTTGGCAAGCGAAGTGACAGACCTGAATGGGCGGACAAAGGCGCAGCAGATCCTGCGAGAAATCGGAAGAAATCATGGAAATCCAGAACACAGGGCTGGGGGAGCACAGGTGCGCTGAGTGCATCGTGGCGGAGCGGGGAGGCGTGCAGCTTTTTGCGCCTGCTGATTCGCATGGGCGCGCTGGTGTGCGCGCCGCGCTGTCTGCCTTGCCGGGCTTGGTTGCAGTCGGCACCGCAATGAGCGCTGGCGTCGGCCAGAGCGCTGGAGTGCGCCGACTCGCGCTGTGCAAGGCGCTACGCCACTGTGCTGCATCGGCTCGCATTCGCAGTTGGATCACGCTACTGTGCTGCCCGCGTGACAAAGCCTGCACGCCATTCTTCGTACCTCAAATTTATCCTTCATCTCTTTGCGGATTGCCGGGATCCGTGATCTGAATGATGAGATCAACAACTTGATCGCGATAAGGCACTTAGAGAATCTCATCGTGCATCTGAGCGAACTTGACTAGAAAAAATCTCTGCCAAGGTAATCGGCAATGTGCGTTCAAACAGGCACTAGATCAGGTGCAGGTGTTGATGCTTTTGTTCATCGGGTTGTATTGTCAAATGCGAGGACGTGTGCAGTTTGGAGGTCACACTCCTTGCGGGACAATGGCTGGTGCTGCCCGATTGGCTCAAGTTGGGCGCGGGTCACTTGTCAGGCTCCGACGGAAGGTCCAGCAAGGCTCCGCGGCTGAGCTAGGCTCAGATCGTGACTTGAGCAGTCGCGTTCACAGCTGGATGAGTCTATGAGGTTGCAATGGCGGCTAAAAATTGGACCGATCGGTGAAGCGCCAAGGCACGAGCTGGTGATCATTCTTGCAGCCGATTCTGGTACTGCCTATTATTGGCCCATTGCTGATGACCCATATTTTTTCCTACTTTTCAGGAGATAACGCAATCGTACACTTCCCGGGCGCTGCCTTTTTATTGGGAAGCTTATTTATGGCACTGGCGGCATTCCTGGCTTATTACACCTTTAGTAAAGGGCGGATGAGCGGCAAGTAAGCGGCTTCGAGTTGCACAAGAGCGATCACGCCGGACTACTACGGATTCGAGACGAGGAGGACGGGGTGCTGGTCAAGGTGGAGGCGGTCGCGGAGAGGGCCATCCAGGCGCAGGTAGCTGAGCAGGGGTGTTGTGTGTGCACAAGTACGCGTGTGTGCTTAATCTTTTTGTTTTTTTGTGTGTATGGAGTTTGGGTATGCAGCACATAATAGTCTTACTTTTGCCCTGATTTATGAAAGGCCTTAGCTTTCTTTGTGTTTTTGCCTGCCTGCATGATTATGAGAAGGCTGGCAGGATAAGCCGCCAATCGGCTGCTCGCAATGCTGCAGAGCATGTAAACCTTGCTGGGAAGTAGGCGGGGCCCGGGCACAATCTCGTCTGCATCCGCCAGTCAGGCGTCCCAGGCTCTCACAACGCGGCAATCATGCGATTGAGAGCCGCCAGACTCTTTGCTGAAACAAGTCGCAAGGCCCCTCAACTTCCCCGACAATAGAAGCTCCGGGAATGGGAGGCGCGGGAGCGAGCGCGACGCTGCCCGGCGGGCACGGCTGACCGGAGGCTCGGCGTTGGGTGGGCGAGGCCGCCAGCAGAAGCGCAAGGCGCAGCTTGCTGGCCGCGATGGCGTCCGGGCGTCCTGGGTGGCGGAGGGGGGCGACGATCACCTCGGTGAAGACTTTCACGATTTCGGTGGCGGTCCGGCGTCGATTTCGCGGTTGGTGGCGACAATGCCGCCAAAGGCCGAAACCGGATGGTGCGCAGGGCCTTGACGGTAGGCGGTCTTGGTAACATGGTGTGATGCGAGGAAAGAATGACGGGTATCCCTTGCCCTGTTCCGTTTGTATTGATGCGGCTGTTTGCATGGAGACAGTGCCTTATCCAGGCTAATCGTTCAACTTTCCTGAAGCAGCGATGGCCCCAACCAGCCTGTATCCCCCTGCGATGCATACAACCGTTTTTACAAACCACAGTGCAGGCCGCCGTTGGACATATCGGACCCTTGTCGTGCTTCCGGAAGGCTGGCGTCGAAGCGTTCGAACAAGCGGTGATCGATGAAGGCGTTCGACGACTGGAAGTGCAGGTCGTCCCAGTCCTTCATGACGACGATCGTGCCCATGCCGTAACGTGCGGTCGCATTCTGCAGCTGTTGTGCTGAGTTGGCCCGGGAGTCGTTGCGGCTCCATTGCTCCTTGGAATGTCACTCGTGCTGTTTGCGGTGGCAAAGGAATTGTTTCACGTCTTGGTATCGCGTGGCTTGTAAGGTGCGATGTGCTGAGTGCACCATAACGCGGCTTCCATTCTTGACACGTCTATGTTTTGGGGGAAGTCTGCAGGCGCTGTGTGAAGTTGCAGACACGTTTGAGTATAGAGGGCGGCCGTAAGTTGGGTAGCGCATGGGCTTGTCAGCTGTGCTGGACAGGGCTTGTGTATCTTGGCCAGACAGGTGGCACCAGCCAAGAAACCTCCACCAAGCTTTTCGTACTCTCTGCCTCTGAGCAGATGAGCAGTGATGCACTCAACAAAATCTCCGGCGCACACGAGCAGTGACTGAGGAGGACGCGTTCATGTGGCGTGCAGAGGGGTGCCGCCACCGAAGACACCGCGCACGGCAGATGCCTAAAACAATGGTACGCACATAGCTGATCAGCATAGCTTCTGCACAGATGCCCAGCGACAGGTTCGCACGGTGGCGACAGTCACCACCACTACCATGGCCGTGATAGCCACCACGCCTGGCTCCTTAGGCGGCCTGCCGGTAGATAGCAAGGGCATCAAAAAATATGGATTGGGATGGCGGATGTACGACTTCCTGAACGGGCAGAAAATCATTTTCCATAACGGTTGGTGGCACGGCAACAACTCCGTTTTCTACCGCTTCATCCAGGAAAACACAAAAGTACCGTAGTCTGTCGAGACAGGCCTTCAGCAGAGCTCCTGCTCAGATCAGTAGGCAGAGTCTTGCCGGAGGAGGGGCTTATCTGAACCTCTAAGTTGCTTCATGTTCTTGGCGGCTCGCCGATTGGCGAATGCGCTGAGCGGCGGTGGCAGCTCAGCAGTAGCCAGCGGGGCAGCAGCTCGGCTGCGACGCCGCTGCCGCCTGCGTAGTGCCGCTGCTGCTGCAGCGCCTGCAGGGGTGCAGCTTTTGCAGCTCAGCCGCCACACGCGCTGCAAATGCACCAGCAGAGCAGCAAGTTGCAGAGGGCCCCGCTATGCAGGCCCTGAGGCAGCTGGTGAGCACAGGGCAACAATGTGCGAGGCGTGGATGTCGCGCTGGCATCTGCTCAAGCTCATAGGTCGCGCTCATTGCTCCTGTTGCTCTGTGGACTCCATATCCATGCTCGATCATACACACGCCCCTCCTGACAATTTGCAACCCCCACATCCAGCCCCCCGACCTCCGCCGCCGCGCCGCCGCTGCAAGCGGCGCGCTCCGCCGCGCGCCCCGGGCTGCCGCCGATGCGGCCCTCCTCGCCGCGCTTTGGTCGTGAGCAGAGCGTCTATCACCGTATTGCCGGTGACGTGGATTCGGTCGGCTGGGACATTCTCGGAGAGCAATTCCCCCCGCCGCGGCCTCGGTCGGCGCAAAATGCAAGTCGGCGACTGCGCCCGCGACCTTGCGGTTCACCTCTTCGGGCCAAGGATGTTCTACCCGCTGCGCGACCTGGCGCGGCTGCCGGACCGGCCGGACCCCGGGCTGATCGGCAACCTCATGGGGCGTTCATCGGCAGCCCTGTAGCTTACGCGCAGCTGCTGCCCAACCATCTGGAGGTGCCATCGCTGGGCCGCCGTCCACGCCGTGCCGCACGCGCATCTGCTGGACGGCGGGCGTGAGCCAGTGTGCGGGTCGGGCGACGGGAGCAACATCAGCCCGCACGACTTATCCCGCTCTTCAACCGCGCGTGTGGAGTGAGCTGGAGAAGTCGTCGAGCGGGCAGCAAGAGAAAGAATTGCAACCTCTGGGGCCATCAAGCCCAGGCGCAAATATGATTCGCCGCTCACCGCCAGGTGCTCTCAACGATCATGCTTGGCCGCCGATGGAGGTGATCCAGCCCTTCTACGTGGACTACGAGCTGGCCGCCTCCCACCTCTCGGCCCTGCTTCGGCGGGCGCTGCGCTCGCGCACGCGGCGGCGGCGCGGCCGCGACGGCGGTGGTCAGCGCGAAGGCGGGCGGGCTGACCCCGCGGAGCTCGTGAGCACGGACGGCCGCAGGGTATGGGGGTCCCGGTGCACGCGGGTCGGGTGCGCGGCAGGCCCTGGCGTTATCTCTGGCAGTCGCCTGCCTCAGTGCGGGCGGCGCAGCTTAGGTGGTTGCATGCACTTGCCCCAGAGCGTATCCCCTTTGGGATAATGTCCGCACCGCTTTTACTTGCATACCAGCCTTCTTTAAAATAAGCGGTATCATTAGACTCTTTTGTGAATTCCAGGTTGCGGATACTGATTTCCTTTCCAAGGGCTTTATCAGAAAGCCCGGGCTCCAGGGTTTTAGTAATGTGTTTTTCTTGTTTTAATAAATCCACATCCCTGAAGATGAGTACAATGCCGCTCAGGGCGTAGATCGCCATGATACCGGCAAGAAAATAGCCTAAATAACGGTGTACAACGCGCATGAAGGTTTTGGTATCTCTGATCTCTGCCATATTTTTTCTGCCTCTGAGCCTCTCGCGCTCAATTCGACATCGAAAAAGCTGCCCCTCGCTCCTGTCACCAGCAATCCTCGGGCGCGGTCCACAAGCGCAGGCGCTTGGCCCAGCCCTCCTCGCGGGTCATCGGCCCATTCAGAGGCAGCAGCCCAGAACGCGCCGTGAGCGCCACTCGGTAGATAGCGCGCCCAGCATCTGATGCCACGTAGGCCAGGAAGTGTTGACATCTACCCGAAAATACTCACAGGCCGCTTCGGGGAGCTCTACGGTGACGGTCTGCTCCCAACCTAGACCCGGCCAAGGGACTATGACCGACCGCTCCTCCGCGAAAACCTCATTCTCGCGGCGATAATAGACCTGCACCGGTCCTTGGGTGAATGGGAGACTCCCAGCCTCGCACGCCCTCGCACACACCTTTGCTCTACCTCTCGACGAGCATCAGACATGCATACGGCACGCACTCACGCAAGCGTATGCACCCCCCCAACCAACACACACACACACACACACACACTCGCCCACACACACACACACACACACCTCATCGCACCGTTAGCACTCGCCAGTGCAGTCTCCCATGCAGTCTGTCCGTGTAGCCTAGCACCGCCGGCTGCCGCGATACCGCCTTGCCCAGCACCTGCCCCTCAGCTTCCAGTCCTGCTGGAGCTTTGCCAGGTTCCCCTTGATGGCGTCGATGCTCGACAATTATCTCGTCAAATGCTTGTATGGGACAATGTCGGGGATGAGGCGGCGGCCAAAGCTAGTTCATGTGGTGTCTCAGGGCCGACCTGCGCAGCTTTGGGCCAAGGGGAGAGGGAGGCGCACACAGCGCGCGGGGATGAGCATGCAGATGTTCGCGGTCGCGCCATCGACCTTCAGCGTCTTTTCGAGGAAGAAGAGCGCGTAGAATTGCCCCGAATACCAGACGACCGCCTGCCCCCGCGACCGCCCGGTACGGAGCCAGCACCCCATTTGTGTTTGTCCGTCACCCGCTCATGCCCCTCCAAACATTGGTAGAGCCGTCTTCGACTACCGTACGCTTGTGTCGTCATACGTCTCGAAGCGAGTTGCTGCCATGTTCACAGCACGCTGTCCCAACATCCCCGATGAGACTGCTGTATGTGACACCCAGCTGAGCATCCGCTGCGCCGGCGGGGCGGACGAACTTCCCGAAGCAGGCCAAGCGCCGCCGACGCAGCAGTGCCAAGTACGGCGCTTCCTCAACCTTTTCGACGTCGCCGTTTCCGCGCATGTGCGCCTGTTGTGTCGTGCCATTTCACGAAGCGTCATTGGCCGGGCGGACGGTCTGGCGAAGAATCCGCCGCTTTTGCGAAGGGTGGATTGCCGGCGAACGGCGGACAGGCGGAGGGATGCATGACTGCAACCGCAGGAGTTGCCATGCCTGTCGAGGGGCCCCTCCATCGAAAACGCGCCGGGCCATTTTGCAGCCATTTTGCACCCTTTCAGAGAGGTTTGATAAAATGACGAGTTTCCGCGCTATCATTCTCGCCATTCTGGCCAGTGTCGTCGTCACCGGTTGCAACACGGTGAAGGGCGTCGGACGGGATATTGAATCGGTCGGCGACGCCGCCGATCGCGCCATCTGATCAAATTACCCGCTTACCCTAAGCCTCTTCGAGAGGCTCGACAGGCGCCGCTTCGGCGCCTGTTTTGCGTCGGCGCTGGGTGAACCAGATGGCGGCCGCTGCGGCGCCGAACGGCGACACTGCATCACCTGCCGCTCGACAGATGTTGCAGGGCTTCTCAGCGTCCGAGCCATGGGGGCGGCACGGACTGCAGCTGCTCCGCAGGGTGCGCTTGATCCTGCGCCGGGCGCCGCCGTGTGGTCTGGAGCACTGCGCGCTGCGCCATTGCGAAATGCGCTGCCCACGCATGCCAGCGCCTATGGTCGCGGTGGATTGGAGGTAGTTCGAAGCCTAGCGACCTATGCGCGACGAAAGTAGTTGCTGGTAAATTAGCCCTGCCGGTCCGAGGTGGTGCGAAAGGTGAGTACTGTAGCCGGGCTTGAAAAGACAAAAATGTGGATAACACTGATTTGAAGACGACGGTGTTGCAAACATAGGGGTACCAGCCTGTCAGGTCGAGTGCAACGCAAAGCGGCGGTACCCGTTCCATGACCGTGATCAGGATGCCGATGTTTTTATATTTAAGCCGGGCTACAATGCCCTGTATATCCTCTACGGCGATAGGGTCGATACCGGCAAAGGGTTCATCTAAAAGGATAAATTTAGGATTCACCGCAAGTGCTCTCGCAATCTCCGTGCGGCGTCTTTCTCCACCGCTCAATACGTCACCCATACTTTTACGTACATGGGTCAGGCGGAACTCTTCCAGCATGCATTCTACCTTCAATCTTTGTTCAGTGGATTGGTAGATTCAAGAGGTGCGACAAGGATAAAAATCCGAGTGGGAAAGAATTAACTGTTTATGCTGAAGTGTCTGATACGAGAGAGATAATATTTAAAGAACTCCCTGTTCCCGATGCAAAAAAAACAAAGCATCACATGAACATTATCTTCCTTTCTGAGCGAAAATTTACACAGGATATATTTGGTTGATAGTATCATGGTTGATTTTGATCAGTATAGTGTTGCGTAAGCGTTAGACTGTGATGTTTCATCATACCGCTCAATGTGAAGATGTACCAATATTGCAAGTGGAAGGGATGCGGATGGCAGGGATACCTCACTTGTTTCTGCACACCGCTGCATGCCACAATTGCTGTGCGGGTGTCTACGGTGGTGGGCCAGTTAGTATTCTGAGCAGGGTATCGGAGTGCTCCTCGCGCATCAGCACTTCGGTGCTTTCTCTCATTTAATTAGCGCAACTTATGTGATTACCGTTGACGACCTTGTTCTCCGGCAGACGCATCCAGCAGAAAGTTCACCAGTGACTTCTCGCGGGTTACCATCAGTCTGGCCTCGCCGGAATCGATTCTTGAAGAATCGTACGGCGAAGTGACCCAAAAGCGCGGCATATGATCAAACTTCTACCGCACCTGACAAGCGCCAGAAACTTCTCTGGGCCGAGCGCGGGGCCGCGCGGACGGGCAGCCATGGCGACCGGGGAAAGCACGCTGTTGGCCTATAATACCGGTGAATAACAAACATTCTATGTAACAACATGTTATGGTGCCGATCATGAAGGCGATTGGCTCTGCCAGACTTGAGCATGCCCAGGTGTGGCACCAAACCAGCACAAACCAGCCTGCCGGGCCTTTCGGCGTCTCGATGCCATACGTGTCGAGATCGCAAACCGTGCCGCTGCGCGATGCGAGGAGAGAGACCGCCATATGCGGCCCCCATTTATATACCTGCATATGCGGGGAGCGCGGACGCGCACTCGGTTCGTTGCCAGCCATATCAGCCCTGTCTTGACTCTAAACGGTCGATGCGGTGCCGGTTAAGCCTTCCCGCCGCGATATGCAATTGCTTAGGAGCATAGGTGATTAATTCGGTTGGGAGAGCGACGTCTTCGCCAATCGCTTTAACATGCTGATGTTCCTATGTCTGCAGCGCGTGTGCGGTGGCGCGGGTGATCTCTGGAGCGCCCCACCGCAATCGCCCTCGTTACTGCATGCATATCATGGCGTATTCTCTGCCCAGCAACTACATTACGTCTCATTGCCGCGCGATGATGGCTGACCTATCGCCACCAATGGAACTTTGCATCTTCACCGATCTCAATCTTGACCTGTCCCGTCTGCGCGAGCCCGAACGCTGGTTCACCTGGCAGGATCGTCGTGGCGAGGTCACGCTGATCCAGAGCGGCGGGCCGGACCAGGGCACCGAGATCGATGTGTCTGACGCTCCGCGGCTGACGCCGGCTCCACGGCTGAGGCCCGATGCAACGAAGCCTACGAAACTACTTTACACCCTCAACTGGCCATCTGTTCGGCATCTTCTACATATCATTCGAATCCAACGCACGCGGTGTCCCGTCGAGCAGTTCGGCGACGGCCTTTGGATTATTGGACCCGCTTCGAGATCAGTCTTCGTCCAAACTCTCCTCAACCATATAACCTATATGGCAGATGATTAGGTAAGAAAACATCCGTTTCAGGTCGGTCTTGATAATCGCGCCCAAAGCTCCCGTCAGGCATTGTGCCGCGCAATGATATATATGCGTCATGAGCCCGGTCGGACAGCGTAAACATGCGCAGCACTCCCGGCGCGAGCGGCTGGTCGCAAGGGCTGCAGGTGTGACGGCATGGCAGCACGTGTAGCATGCTGCGCATCCCCAGCACCCCGCTGTGCACTGGCCCTGAAAGCAGCAGGATGGTGCATCCAGACTCCTCACCTGCCTGGAGCACCAGTTTGCCCGCATGCGCGGCCATCAGCTGCCAGATGACGCCTCTTTTCCCCTCGGCGGTGCAGCGCAGCGTCAACCGCAAGGCGCGACGCATTGCACCGCCCTATCCAGACCATACCGCAGACACCGGGCATGGCTCCGAGCTCAAGGCGGCCATTGATGAACCGCTCTGCACCAACTAGATGTGGTGTCTACATCAAGGTCGGGCGGACATGAGGCCTGAGCTCGACAGTCGCCTTCGAACGACCTGCGACGAGTGCAGTCGTTTGGCGGCGGCATGGGGCATGCTGAGTGCATGGGCGGCAAGAGGGAGGAGAGGGCCGCAAGCAGACCAGCACGCCAACGCGGCACGCAGTGGGGTTGATGCGGCTCGCAGTTGCAGGGCGGCTGGCCGTGCACCACTGCATGCCGTGCCTCTGCACAACAGCCTCGGCGCGGCACGGACGCCATGCGCGCCATGCGTCAGGCACCGCTGTCCCCAGCGCGCGCCCCGCGCCCGCACGCCGCTCAACCTCCGCCGCGTGCGCCGGCTGGCCACGCAGGGCACGAAGCAGTTCCCGCAGTGCGGCTTCTCGAACACTGTTGTCCAGGTCAGCGACTGCGCATTGTGCGCCGACACCAGCCTGCCATCGTCGTGGTCCGATCGCGTCCTGGAAGCCCGCCTCACGCGCACTCGGCTTCAATCACCTTGCCTCGTGTAGTATTCCCATGCTGATCTAGCGCCCCGCCGCCTCGACCCGCCCACCCGATCTGTGTCCGCCAACATGGTGAACTTCGCGCTTCCCGCCTCGCGCCCGACGCGCTGAAAATCGTCACGGGGCGCGCCCTTCGACGGCGGTGCCGATTCGACGCTGATGGCCGATTTGCCGCAAGAAGGTCGAGCGCTGGCCCCCCCCGCGACGAAGGCGAAGCTGATCGGCCGAGCGCTCGAGCGCCGGGCTGGCGGGTCCCTGCAAACGAGGGGACGGCAGCCAGCTGTTCGCAGGGGTGCGGACGTCGCGAGGTACACGCCGGCGACCATCAGTGGATCCCCGCGAGTGGCCCCGGCTGCTGCCAGCCGCACCTATTGTGGCCACAGCTTTTCGCCCTCTTGCTCGCAGTGACGCGTGTCTGCTCATCCATTTCGCTTCGTGCACAAACCCACCAGCAGGTATATGTCGACGGTGAATTCTATGGCGGCTGCGACATTATGATTGGTGAGGGGCCTGGCCTGTTGAGGCCTGCAGCGCGAGTTCCGGATAACGCTGGTCGGCGCGACCACGTTGCTGGCCTTGCTCAACAGTCTGCAAATGGGCTTCCGCACGCTGGCGATCGAGAAGCGCTCCAGCGAAGTCTGGCAGTGCTGGGTGGGGTGAAGGCGGAGTTCGGCAAATTCGCCGGCGTGCTGGAGAGGGCCACCACCCAACTCGACACCGTGCAGTGTGTGGCCTGCCAAATCAGAGGCGTACCAGTCTGGAGAGCTCGGGAGCCGTCGAGAGGATTATGAACGAGTGACCCCCGCAGAAGCAAACGGCGGACAGCTGGACGTTGCATGCCGCGATATCTTCAGCAAGAAGTGGCACCCGCGGACACTGCTGCCCCAGCCTGTGACACTGTCGTTCTGGTCTGGGCGCCCCGCCTAGGTGGCGCGAAGCTGACTTAGCTCATCCGGTGTGCTGCAGGAGAGCGCGATTGCGCGCGGGTCCCGGACTGTGTGGCAGGCGCCCATTGCGTTCTGGGCACAATTGCGCCTGCGAAGCTGGTGTTTAGCGGCGTCGGCAGGTGTGTGTCATGTTGCGTGTGTCGTGCTTGGCCGGCTGCTGCATGCTCGTGTTTCCTCGGTCGCACCAGCAGGCCTGCTGTGATGCAAGCCTGTGCTTGGACTGTTGTCTGGCCGATTGCGTGTAGGTTTGGGCCATGTAGTACCCCTTGCTCCGCAGGGCCGATGCGCTTCTTTACTACCTTTACCCGGCCGCCCCTTGAGTGCCAAAGAATCCATGTAAACCCATATGTAGCAACTTCTTGGAGTGCTGCTTGTGCGCTGGCCTGGGGCAAAGCGGTTGCGCGGCTGCACTAGGGGCGAATGGGGCGGACTGTCGTCGTAGGGCCTTGCTTATGCAGCGATAGGGCAAGCTCTTTGCGTCTGTACCACCAGGTACTTGAACGTATACTCGTTAGCGAGTGATAGCGTATCGCCCCCACGGATTGACAAACTGCATTTCCTTAACCAGCAAATTATAGTTCAGCCAGGCTTTGAGGGAGGTGCCATTGCGGTAATAAATCGTGCTCTCCTGAAAACCCTTGTAAAGGTATTTAGAAGCTTCCCGGCTGAAAATTATCGTCGGTTTTGTTGCGCGAAAACCCCTGGTCTGGGCTGCCGTCTCGACCGCTGCCCAGCGCGGAAGCCTATGACGGTGCACACGGCTCCAGCGCGGTCGCTCGAGGGCCCAGAGTGCAAATTCTTTGAATGTGTTGACAGGGGAAAGCGGCTAACTCAACATGAAGCCGCAGACGGCGAGATGGTGTTCGGTGGCGGCGCGGGCAATGAAAGGGAGGAGAGCCGCTCAGCATCGCACAGAGCCTGCTTCCTGACGGAAGTCATCGAACAAAGGGGGCCGCAGGCGGGCCGCAAATTCACTTATCCAGGGTTGTGAGGCTGGTTCTTAGAGCCGGGAAAGGGTTGCTATGATGCTGATGTGTGAAGGTATGCGACAGGCTGTCGGTGTTGTGCGGGTTCGAAGTAACGGCCCGTACCTGAAGGGCAAGCCCAAGCAGGAATGATGGTGAATGCGAAGCACGCACGTGAACGGCATCTTGTGAACTTGTGAGCATAACTCCCGAGATCCTGTGAAATCCGGGCATCAAGAAGATGGGCAATGCAATGCCGTCTAGTTTTGGGCAAAATGCAATGCCGCGAATCGGGCTTGAGTAGTTGTAGTGTGCATAGGTAAAACCCATGGTCGCCTCGCAGGCAGCCGTCGTCGTGGAACCTGTAGTGACGCACTCAATGCGATATATTTGTTAGGAGCCACGCCTTCTATAAGCATACCAGAGCGGATCGTGCAGCAGGAGTGCAGTCAGGGCTTGTGCGCACAACATGACGTGGAGACTGTTGAACGCGCGGATCTTTCTTCAGCAGGTAATGCCATGCAAGGCAATTCCGTCCACTGACAAGCAAAAGATTGACCTAAACGTCATCAAACCGCCGGTTGTGAACATTCTGCGATGACCTGACACAGGGAAACGTTATTGCGCCCGCTATTGGTGCGACGCAAAGTCGTTTCCAATCCGTCACAAATCCGCCATCTGCCCTAACGGCAATACAGCCACAGCCGCGCCCGCTAGGTGACGGGGGTGGCGTCTCAGCGCGAAAGCTTGGTGAGCACAAGCCGATGGCCACCCAAGAAATAGATCGGAGGCTAACGGTTTGCACGGCGAAATGCATGCATCAAAAGGAGGCTTGGGGATGGGCAATGTGAGATGCGCCTGCCGAGTTTGATCTGCTGAAATTGGTGACTTAACTGAGCGATTTGCAGCACCTGCCTGCTACCTTGATGCTGCGCATCGGCAACTCGTGCTGCTGAACTGCGTATGTCGCCGCCAGCTGAGGCGGCTGCTGGCCCTGGGGTAGTGAAAATATGTGCCGTGGGCAGTGCGGCAGGGCCCCAGCTGCACGGCATCTCTGCCCGCTGCGATAACTGCGAGGCTGCCAAGCTGCAGTGCCGGCTGTCCAAAGCTACCTAGAAAGATGGTCCCGGCCTGCATCGGTCGGTGCGCAGACGTGCCCGCTTCTACCTACGCCGACTGCCAAGACCCAAAGCGGGATTCCGGGAAGGCCTTTCAAATCGGTGGCAATGCCGCCTTGCTCAGCTCCCGCCGCCGGCCCCAACTTGTGGCCGGGCGGTGTCCCAGCACGAGCCCCTGCTGGCCACTGAGCGCCTGCGGCTGCATTAAGATGTGGCCTTCACGCCGGTTGCTTGGCCGCTGCCGCTCATCAGCCCTGGCTGCACGGCCACAGCACCGCCCGCCTGCAGCAGCATCCCCATGTGCGACGCGCCCGGCGCGGCTGCGCCGCCGCCGAAGCTGCGGCCGGCCGCGGGCGCCAGCCGTGCTCGTTCAGCGCCAGCCGACGCGCGACGCGGTGAAGCGCTGCGCAGCGTTGCGCTGGGACGCGCCGGTGCCCCAGCACAGCTCCGCCGGCGGGAGGCCGGGCGGCAGCGGGCGCAGTCGGCGACAGTGCGCGAAGAAGCACACAGGGCGCGCGCAGGACTGGCCGTGCTGGCAGATCGCGGTGCGGAACCTGGAAACGGGGTGAGCATGAGGGGTCAGCTTGACGCACGCGGCCGGTATCGACGCAAAGGCTCAGGGATGTTGCGCGCTGTGGGAATTCAAGGAAGTTTCGCGGTAGAGAATTGTGGTTGCGCTTGGCAGATTCCCTGTGTGCTGCGAAAGACGGTGGAGAAGGGCAGATGAGAGAGTCCGCGGCGCGGCAAGCACGGGGTCACTCCAGGTCGCACTGTGCGTGTCCGGTCACCTGTCTGGATGGAGCCTGCAGAGCGGCACGGCAAGAGGGCGGGCAAGGAGTCAATCCATCGGCGCATGGGGGAGAGTCAGGGGCCTGCTGGCAGGCGCGGGGGCAGAGGGCGCTCGCCGGCGGAGGATCCTCTTGCACTCGAGCCTGCGGCCCTGGATACCACAGAGTAATATTACCATTACCGCGCCGGAAACCATGACCCTGAACTGTAAAAACATGTTCATCAATGTAGGCGAGAATATGACTACTAATTCGCCCGTCGGGGCAGAATACACTCTCAGGCAGGTGAACAATACGAGCGTGGGGATGATGAAAAACCTGATTGTTGGTGCATTATGACAAACATCGGGGAATCTCTCGGAGGTTGTTACGAGGAAGCCGGACCTCGAGTCATCGTCGCACCGCTCTTTGCCTGGCGAGCTCTTCAATTTGAACTCTCAACGCCTAGCATTCCCGGATGTCGTCGCCCGGAAAGCAGGTGTGCCGGCGAAAGCCCCCCAAAAAGGCGCCAGCAACGCACCCGCTTGGCGGAGGCACACGTGACGGACGGTATCGGCCGTCCGGGGCATCGCCACGGCTCGTTCACGGGTCGGGGCCCGGCGTGCGTCGTGGGCAAACTGGCGGCTCAATATGCCGGTGTTCGCCGAAGAGTTCCGGGTCATCGCGCCCGACATGCTGGGCTTCGGTTACAGCGATTCCATTGGCGCGATCACCGACAAGCGGGTGTGGACGGACCAGTTGGTGCGCCTGCTGGATGAGCTCGCTTGAACGGGTCTCGATGGTCGCTGCTTTCTGCACTGGCAGGCGGCGGTTGAGTGGATGGGGGCGCCCCTTCTGCGCACCACTTCCCCCGACGGAGCTAACCGGCCACGCGTGTCTCGACGGTATTTTTCGACAGGAGATCCCTGTCCTGTCGAAAAACGCCCTCCGGGTCTACAAGCGATGTTGCGGCTGGACGTAGATCAGGAGCTTGAGCTTCGTCATCCCGGCGGCTCTGAACAGACGAATGTCTGGTCAACCGGGGTCCAGCTCTCTTGCCTTTCACGCTCCTGCAGCGAAGATCCGGCTGAGCATCCGATACGAGCGTGGGCCGCTTATTTTGTAGCTGAGGGTCCCTCCGACCCCCGCGAGCGATCATCAGCTGAAGTGTCTTTGAAAAACGTGGCTGCCGGCGCTAATCCTATGGACCTGAAACGCGGTATCGACAAAGCAGTTGTCGCCATCGTTGAAAACATGATAAAAAAGCTCAGTAAAGTAGGTAACGATAATAAAAAAATCGAACAGGTAGGTACCATCTCGCGAACAATGATACACGATGGCGCGTACCGTAGCGGCCCGGGTTGCAGATATGCACACCACGAGTGAAGGTGCACACAGCAGGCCAGGCCCCCTGCGCGAGGCGAGCAGCGGAGGGTCGAAGCGCTTGGTGACCCTGCCCATATCTGTGTGCAAGGCGGTGAAGCTTATGCTTCTTCCAAGTGCCTCGTCATATTGTTCGACGGGACCCGAATCCGGAGGGCGTCGAGGTCGTGGTGATTTCCATGATCGCTGATCAGTGCTGTTGTGGGTCGTGTATGATGTATGGCCCGTAATAGCTCACCATGAAGGGGACGAGGACAAATCATTGTCATGTCATATTCCTTGAGCCAGTCGCCTTCTTCTCGCATGCTTCACCTGCTGCTTGGCGACCTGACTTCGCCTCCAACCCGTTACAATGGCCATTCTCTGTCTTCGATTGGAAGCCTGCTCTTTCGTCCAGTGCCTGCCTGGGGGAAAATGAATGGGGACCAGGACGCTGGTGCATGGTCAGAATGTGGTCCTGTCTGCCGTACCACAAGTGTGTTTTCGCATTTATGGGGGCCTCGCCGCTCATCAGCCCCCCCGACCAGCAGCCCGCTTCGACCGGTCCTATGCACGGTGGCGTCTGCACGCTGCCGGCTTTGTCGTGCGCTCGGATTCATCGACTCGTAGAGCTGTTTCGTTCCTGCCTCAGGTTACCGCTGTCATCCAGGCGCATGCCAGCGGCATGAGCGCGCGAAAGACCTTCCGGATAACGGCACAAAACATAGAAGGGAACAGGTACCTTGATTATCCGTTATTTCCGGATTTGCCTTTTGCACAATACCGTACTTTTTTACTTCGAAACTCGGGACAAGAATGGGGCAGTACGGTTTTGCGAGATGCCTCTATTCATACCATGGTCAGCGGATTAAACTTTGAAATTCAGGCCTATCGACCCAGCATTGTTTTTGTAAATGGTGAATACTGGGCGATTTTCATCAAGGTATGATCGTGATCCTTTGCTGGCGCAGTTTGGATGGGCATACTGCCGACCCTTCGAATCAGGACGATTGAGCCTGCTCGAAGCGGCGTCGCGGACAGGGCTCGACGACTTGATACGGACACACCCCCAAGGGGGCTCGATCTTCCGATTTGTAAGACGGCAGAGCCAAGCAAAGAAATTGCAACACGGCATAAGCGGCATTCAAATTCTTTTGTTGGAGTTTACAAGCGGGTGTAGCGAAGCGTTGCAACAACCCCGACGATTGTCGTGTGCTGGGCATTCACGTATTCACACCTGCTTGCCACCAAGCCGCCGGCCGGTATCAATGCATCCTGCCGGATGATTTTGTTGTCAAGGTATGAAATCAGCATTATAAGCACTTGTTGCTAAGGTGCAATCGCGCAGTCACACAGATGCACAGAAGCATTTGATGACAACAAAGTGAAGCGTATACGCTTGTTCGGTCCGGCTGGACGTTGACTTATCCAAAGTAAACGATGCGGAAGCCGGGGAGGCTTCTGGTATGCTCTTTCGCATGAGCACGAACCTGGTGAGGCACGGAAAGTAGACGAAGCATCCGCGCAGGCCGGTGCTCCAGCCGTCTGCCTGGAATGTGAAGGCCCCCCGCCCCCGACCGGGGCGAATTGGGCAGTGCGCAGTGCGAGTTGCAAAGCCTTCAGCCGTTGGCGACGGTCAGGTAGTCGATCCCTTCATACTGCAGCACGAAGGCATCTATACGCGCCGGTGCCATAGGCGAACGCTTTCACCATGGCCATTAGTTTAACACCGGGTTGCAGTAGGCTTTGATAAACCCGCAGGTTGTTCTGAATCGCAGAAAGGTCCACTTCCAGCACGGTTTTATGGGTCCTGGCTTCCAGCAGGCTTTCAATTTTTTCAAACTCGAAGGAACGCGCGCCTTTCAGTAATATAGTTTCATTATTAAACTGCTTTGGCTGAAATGGGGGGTGCGGCTCCGAGCTCAGCCGCCTACCATCATGCCAAGAAATTAGAGTTATGATCTTATATCGCGTTCTTAGCAATTTGATGTTATGCCGCAGCCATTCTTGCCCTGCTCCCCGACCAGCGCCGCTTGCTCGTGCGGTATCCGGTCACTTTGAAGCTCAACCACCTGGGGAGCAGCGGTGCTTCCCTCAACAGCGGCTTCTCAGTGCTCCAAGCTGCTGAGCTGCTGGTCAGACGGCGGCTGGCTGGCGCGGGATTGGTATTCCTTCTCCCCAGAATGCACTGCGCTGATGCGGCCGGCGGGCCCGATCAGATCCCACACGCTGCTCCTGGGCGACAGTGTCGACCGCTATCTGGTGGACGACTTCTGCAGCGGCCTGAACTCCTCAACGTCAAACTCGTCACTCGCAAAACTATATGACTGGTCAGACGGGGTGTTCTTCTACAAGACTGGTGCGTCGGCGGCGGCAGTGTGCGACGTCATCCAAGCCAATGCCAGCGTCGGCTCCTTGGCCGTTGTCCACCTGTACGGCTCCCAGCCGCACGGGCCGTACCTGCACGGGCACGTCAACAACGCGCAGGACCCCTACACAGACACGGCCCTGCGGATACCAAAGGCACTGGAGCGTACCAGCGGAGGTTCCAGCGGCTGCCAGACCTGATCGTCTACCAGGCGGCCCTCTGGGACGTGGTCAAGCTCGAGATGCCCGCAAACCTCGACCTCCGGCACCGCTGCTCGAAACGTGCGGTCGGACGTGCGCCAAGACATCGCAACGTGACGGAGCGGTACGCGGGCGCGACGCTCATGCTGCGCAGACGCCCGCCTGGTGGGCGCGGCGTACCAGTCACAGGGATGCGCCTGCACATGTACAACGCAATGCGATCGCCATGTCGCGCGCGAGCGCGGCCTGGTCGCGCGGATTGCGCGGGATAGAATTCCGGCATGCGGATCTCGGCGACCTGATCACCTGACGTCGAACGCACCGAGATTCTTTGCCAATATCTCGCATCTCGGGCTGCCGCTGCACTCAATGCCAGCTCGTTCGCGTTGCGCCATCGGGCGAAGCGCGACAGATATTCACCGAAAAATGACACAACAATTTCAACATTCACAGGCTCTCACAGCCCCCCTGCCGCAAACCTTTTCCTATATGTCCAGCATCTCACTTGCCCCGCAGCGCAAAGCACATTCAGGCCCGTCTGCACTACACCAGCACTTTCTTGCTCAGCACTGTCTAATACTATGTCGTGCAAGTTGATTTTGATAAGTTTCTGCGACCAAACGTCTGGCTCGCGCTTGGTGCGAAGGGGACCGGAAAGAGTGCTCTCTTTGAGCTCTTTACCAAGTTCGAGCCGGCCGCGCGCATCCTTGCTGGCGAGGCGTTGGACAACGTGCTCATAGCTGCAGGTACCGGCTTCGGTGACCTGACCGAGATCGCGACATCCGGCTAACTGATCTGAAGATAATCATCGCAGGCGAGCGACAGGACCGGTGCTATGGTATCCCAGCTTGTAGCCGCTACGCTTCAGTCCATGGGATTTGAAGTGATTGACCTGGGCTTAAGTACTACGCCTACAGTTGAAGTCGCCGTAACTATGGCAGAAGCCGCCGGAGGTATTATTCTGACCGCCAGCCATTCATACGCACCAGCGTCGCATCACAGGCCTACACCTGCTGCAAGCCGACACGTACGTCGTCGTATCAGAATGCGCACCCAGCTGCCGGCTGACACCCTACAAGGCAATCGTCGATAATGTTGACACGGGCGGACTAAAGCCCTCGGCGCTCGCTCGGTGCTGCGGCGACCCCAGGTTGTTAGGGAAGCAGCCAATGCCATCGCGGCCAATTCCTTTCGAGGGAATTGAGGAACTGTCGCTGCCAATGGCACGGCCGTCAACGTCCGTCGCTGCGCCCGCGCCGCCGTCGCCGGCCGTGCGGCAGCCGCCGCCGCCCGCCGCGGCCGCAGCGCCCGGCGGCGTCAGGCGGCGGTACACCACGTAGTGCCCTGACGAGCTGCTGGCACCCAAGTGCGCACGCCGCGGTCAGGTCATACAGAACCGCTCGTCCCCGGCCCACTCAAAGCCACTCGGGCCGCCGGCGCCCGCACCACCGGGCGCGCAGCCCTGGCACGCGGCACGCGGCCCTGTGCCTCCAAGGACCGGCCGGCCCGACCGCCTGTCCGACTCGCCCGTTTATCCTCGTCGGATGCCATATCCGCTCCCCTCTTCCACCACAAAAGGAAACAGCGACCCGGGGCGCAATAATTCACATTGACTTGGTTTGCCCGCCTGGCATGCCCACGCGTCGCGGTGGTGCAGCGCAGCACTGGCGGCGCCCGCCCAACGCGGCAGCGCTTGGCGACGCGGCGCCGCCGCGGCACCCACCGCGCAGCGGCGGCGGCGGCGGCGCTGGGGAGGTCGAGGGGCGGCAGGGGGCCGCTGCAGAGCGAGAGCTCCCTAAGCCAAGAGATGCCCACCTGCGGCGCCCAGCTGCCTGCATGCCCAATTCAGCATGATCCTTCAGGGGCTCTGCTCTCGCTGCTGCCGCAGCAGTTGCTGTTGCAGATGCTGCAGCTGCTGCTGCTGCTGCTGCTGCTGCTGCTGCTGCTGCTGCTCCTGCAGTTGCTGCTGCTGCTGCGGGCCTTCCAGGTGCACGCGGACCGCTTCAGCCGAGGCTGCCGCCGCCGCCGGCGCTGCCGTGGCGGCCTCGACGCCGTCCTTGAGGCCGCACCGCGCGCACTCGACGCCCGACAGCACCTCGTCCCTGCAGTAGCGCCGCAGGCACCCTGCGAGGTCAGCACCAGGCGCGACGCGCGGGCCGTCCGCGGGGCCGCGGCGCGGCGCGGGCGGCAGGGGCAGGTGCTGCTCGAAGATAGGGCTCCACGAGCTGACGAAGCTGCCGGGAAACGCCTAAGGGGGTGCCCAGCCAGGGGAGGAGGTGCCGGCAGTCAGGGGTCCCTGGCAGAACACAGCTCTGGGGAATAACCTGCGGCGAAGAAGCTGTGTGCTCTGCACCCAGCTGCTGGCTGCGCAGGACTCAACCGGGCGGCACGCAGCTGTGTGGCAGGATGGCATGTGGCCGCAAAGCGCAGCCCCAGGTTCGTGTCGCGGGGAGCTTCAGGTCGGGTCGCGCGGGCTGCGCGCGCACCTATGGAATGCGCTCACCTGGAACCGCACGTAAGGCATAGGATCTCGTCCACCGCCAGCCCCGCAGCGGCAGCGTCCCGTCGCGACCGCCGCCGCCGTCACCGTTGCATCTGCAGTCTGCCTTCCGGCCCCGCCGGTGGCGGCCGACCAACCCCGGTCGTGCACGCGTACGCTCGCCGCCATATTCGTAGCTGGCACCGTCCACGCCGAAGCCTTCGCGTGCCCGCGGCCGCCGCGCAGCGCTGCAAAGCGGCGCCCAGCCTTCGTTTCCATGGCAATGGGCGAAAAGGTGTTGGTTTCGGTGGCGAGGGCGGCAGTGAAGATGCGCACGGCAGGATTTCCGGAGCTCAAGGCAAGGACGGACGCCAAGCGGGGCGCCGACACCACGCAGCCAGAAATGCCCGACGCATCGCCGTGCGGTGCCGCGCACCGCCCGCGTGGGCTGCGTCTCATGCACGAGATTGCGTCAAGCCGGCGTGCCAGACCTCAGCCTGCCAATTTGTCCATATCGTCCTGCTGTATGCTAGTGCGTCGACAAACGTTCGAGCATTGCCACCTGCCAGTGGCAGCTAAGGACGCGCGACGAAGGGCTCCGCATCAGCCTGCCAGCCGAGGCAATGGCCCCACACCCCTGTCACAGCAGGTCCATGCCCCAGGGCGCACCCAGGACCACCTCGAGCGCCTCTGACGCGTCGTGCTGCCCGCCCCAGTCCATGCCGCAGGCTGCGACGTGTGCGGCCAGCGCCACCCTCACCCCCGACGGGTCCACCGGCGCACGACCTCGACCGGCCGCGGGCGCAGGAGCGGAGCGACGCACACTTCGTTCGCCGGCAGCACGGAGAGGAACGTCCGCGTGCTGTCCACGCCCGGGAACGTCACGCGCAACTGGCGCGTCACCCGGGGTGCGCCGCAGCCGGGTTGTCGGTAGGTGTGCCTGGGGCGCGATCGACAGGACGGTCGCATGCGATGGAGGCCGTCCAAAGCGGCTTGGGTGGTGCGGTGGTGGGTAGAAGCATCCTGCCCCACAGACGCGTCCACATCGCTGAGGAGGGCCAGGTAAAACTTGGCCTGGTTGCGCGATGCCCGCGCACACACCATTCAACAAGGACTGCACAGCGGCCCTTCCAGCCGCGACGACGGCGCCCAGCCAGCCGTGCAGAAAGCTTTCAGCAAGTTGTGCCTCCCGTCGACAGCCGCCGAATGCCGTAGGCGAGGCAAAGCCGCCGCACACACGCGCCATTGCAGTACGACTTGGCGCTGGCACTGCATAATGCTCTGCGCCTCCAGGTGCTGGAGCACGAGGGGCGAGCTCGCAAGCACCGCAGACAGACGTTTTGTGCACAGTATACGCATTCATTGGACCATGGACATGTGCTGTTCTACGAGATCGTTTTGCTTTCACCCACCTGCAAAGCCGAATTCAGAAAACCATTGTTGCCTTTTTCTTAAGGCTGAAACACTCCACAACGATCGGTCCATAATCCAGAATAGGCGCTGTGCGCCGGCCCCTAAACTCATTCCAGTGTATGATACTGGACCCGCCTGGTTCAGCGCGATTACAGTCAACGATCTGCTGCATCACTGATTTGGTGCGTTTGATACGATTTTCCTTCTGGCGGCGTTGAGGCCAATAGCGCATGCCGTCTGAGATCGCGACCCCAATGGTCTTAGTCCCGAGATCGAGCCCCATAATTTTGCCCGTCTGCGGAATTTCGGCGAGGGGATTGTCGAGGGTCGCAGGGGTCTTACATGCTGTCGTGTGGCTATGGCTGATGGAAGCCAGATTAGGCTGCCTGTAGGCTGCTCCCTGGGCATCGCCGTGATTTCCTGGCTGACCTATCGGCGCTCCAGGCTGATGGTGTTGCCGGTCAATCGCCTGTCCGACGTGGTGGCGCAGTGGAATCCCAACGACTGGGATGCGGCGATGCCGGGGTCGTGCTGCCGTATCCCCTGGCAGTCCGCTGCTCGCTTGCTTCTACGAGTGCAGTCTTGCCCATTCCGGAGCAAGGCTTCCTTGACCAAAGGTAGGGGCTCTGTCTCGAGATCGCCTTTGTCATCACTCAGGGCTCGGTAACTGCAGTGGTGTGGAATGTTGAAAAGATCCCATTCCAGGCGGTCGTCGTTCTTGTGAGCGCGCGTGGTGGTGACGATGTCCTCCAGATCGCAGTATTCCGCGTCGCCCACTTCGAGGTATGTCGCGCCCGCCCACCTCGAAGCGGACATTGAAGACCAATGCCGCCGTGTTGCCGATGATGGTCGCCATCGTCGCACGCCTGCTCGCCATTCGCTCGGCTGGACTGAGCGCCGCGGCTTCGTTGACGCCTGCAGCGGCGGCGCAGGACTATTCGAACTGGAGCGTGCGCGGGCAGTTCTGGCTGTTCACCCCGACGCCCAATCTCGGGCGCGCATCACCGGCGATTTCTCGCGGCAGAAGCAGCGCTCCTGGGTCTGGCCACTTATTGGCGATGTTGCAATGTCAGCAGCTGGGGTTTGAAGGGCGCGCGGACCTGCGCAACGCGATTGTAGCTGGGCGTGGTGGGGCTCGCAGCAGTGCCGTTCTGGCCGCGTCCTGCGGCCTCTGTACCCGGTGTATGGCGCAAGGCCGCTGAAGCGCGCGGTGCAGAAATATCTGCAGGATCCGCTCGCCGACCTGATCCTGAAGGGCGAGGTCAAGGACGGCTCGACGATCAAGGTCGACGAGGGCGACGGGGCCCTGAAACACACCCCGGCATAAACGATTAGGACGCGCAGGAGGGCATGGCAGGCCTGCTGCTTGCTGCGGTGCCTCTGCAGACAGGGGATGATGTCATGCGGGCCTTTTCTGCCATGATGATACCGCTTCTGCTGACGGTTTCGGCCGCAGCGAGGAAGTCGCACGCCTCGATCCAGCAGCCGCTGCGGTCGCGGCGCATGTGCGAGAGCTTGCGCTCAGGGAGGCAGCGCGCTCTGGGCCAGCGCCGCGGCCGTGTCCGGGTCTGTTGCTTCGTGGTCTTACCGAGGCTGATGCCGACCAGGCGGTCGTGGACGTGCAGCTTGTGGCTGTGAAGCGCGCCACTATAAGCCCGGCGAATATCAAGGCGGCACATACGGTACAGGTTTCTGATCGGTGCGCACCTGCGATCCCCGGGCTTTCCGGCTCAATTGCGACGGGTGTCA
>NNCB01000102.1:0-27843 GCA_002317545.1 Scenedesmus quadricauda | reverse complement strand
GGTGCGGCATGAAGATATTCGGTCAGCTACGGTCGATGCGATGCGCCGTGGTGGGGTGCACGTCGTGCTTCCTGCTGCGCTGGCGATGCTTCACAGGGCATACGGTCATGCAAAATTGGATACGGACCGGGCAGGAGCTCGCCTGCTCTTGCTGCGCGAGCCCATCCAAACCAGCGCGTTGGAACCTCCATGCGCCCCATAACCTGGCGAGGCTGGGCCTCTTCGTGATGGGCTGCGGCGGCCTGGACGCCGCGCCCACCCCGAGCTGCTGTTCACCAGCGCAGAGGACGACCGCGCGAACGCGGCGCCATGCGCGGCCGCGGTGCGCGGCCATCGTTGCGGTGCTGGAGGGGGTGCGGCCTCTGCCGGTGGAAATCCAGGCGCTGTGCGCCCCAGGCAGCAGGTCGGGCCCTGGCGGCGGCGGCGACGATGATGACGAAGAGGATGAGGAAGAGCGCGAGGACGTCGGCGGCGGGGGCCGGTACGGCGGCGGCGGCTATGGTGGCTTCGGGGGGCGGCGGCAGCGGGATCCTCCGCGCTGCCGTTGATGCGCGTCGTGACCGGGTTGAGCACCGCGTGCAGTCGTGAGGCAGGTGATGTAGGTGAAGGCCAGGCAACCACCGGCAAGGTGATCGCGTGGAGAGGGCAGTCGGCACCGTGGCATCTACAGCTGCCCTGCTGCGAACGGTGCAGGGTCCAGGCTCTGGGACAGGAGAGGAGGCTCCCTCGCTACCCGTAGCCTGTGAAGCGCAGGTGCTTCACCGACGCCCCCCGACTCTCTCCAGCCGCCAGTCAACTTACCCAACTGCCTCAAGCCCTGGGCTACAATCTGGAACTGCCGCTCCCCCCGCTGGCCCAGACCCAGGCCGTCAACGTGCACGTCACGTGGTGGGGGGCTACCGGGTGGACGCCTCTGAGACGGCGGCGGACCTGCCCCTGCTGGCGGCGTGGCCAGCTCGTACCTGGACGCGCCCCAGCCCGCCAGGACGCTGGTGGTGGTGGAGGTGGGGCTCCGGGGGGAGCTGCGGGGCACGGAAATCACTGAGGCGGCGGTAGTGGTCGCCGTCGCCGGCAAGGTCGCGGATTTCGATCTGGGCGTCAGGCAGGGCGGCCTTGATGCGCCACGAGGTGGCGTGAGTGGGTTAGGGGCCGCAGCACTGTCGCTGACGACAGCGCGCCCGGGAGCCTCTTGCATTGCAGGCAGCAGGTTGGCGCGTCACGCCCGTGCTTGGTTGCTGCTGTTGCTGCCGTGCCACGACGAGCTGGCGCATTGTTTGGCAGGGCGCCACAGACCCGCGCGCGACACCCCCCCCCCCCCCCCCCTGGTCACCGTGCCCATGCTGTGCAATCGGCCCCGCAGCTGCGGCTGCTGGAGGCGGCGCGGCTGCGCTACCAGCTAGCGGTGGTGCCCGCGGCCAGCAGGGTCGGCCTCACACAGCAGGAGCTGGGGGGGATGAGAGTCGTGGCTGCGCGCACGGTGGGGCAGGCACTGGAGGCGCTGTTTGGGCCGAGTGTGCTGCCACGCCAGCAGCGGGCCAGCAGCGGGGGCGGCAGCGGCGGTGGTGGGGCCGCCGCGGCAAGACGGCAGCGACGCGCTGCTGTGCAGCCGCTGTCGTCGGCCGCTTTTGCATCTGATGAGTGAGGTGACCATTATCAACGCGAAACGCTCAACAGGCTTGCATGTTGGCCCCAATGTAGCGCACGAACACAGACAGATGCTTCTCAACCGACACATCAGTGCTCTCATCTATCAGCACTGACCATTAAATTTCCGGTGCTGCTGGCAGATGCCTTGAATGACACGTCGTGGAATGGCACACCGTCGCTATGCGTTATCAGGCAGCCGCCCTTCAAAGTCCACCACAACCAGCGCATGGACGTGCTGCAACGCACCCCGACCTGGGCCCCGTATGCCGCCCGCCAACACCCGCATGCAGCGGCGCAGTCCTGCGCAAGGTCCTGCCCGAAACAACTCGCACAAGATCACGCGCTTCAAGAATGTGAAGCTGCAGGACATCGGCTTTCGCCGCGCGCGCGAAAAGCCCGAGAAGGTGAAGGATTTCCTGACCAAAAAGCTGAAGGACGCGCTGGGCGACCGCTATGACGAGCAGGCGTTCACGGCGCCGCTAGCTCGTCACTGGGACCAGCGCCTGTGCCCACCACGCGCGCCAGGTGCTCCAGGTTCACCTGGTGGACGATGCCGGTGTTCGGCGGCACCACCTTGAAGTTCTCGAACGCCTTCTGGCCCCATCGCAGGAAGCCGTAGCGCTCGCGGTTCGCTGCCATCGATGCGGCCGTGCTGAAAGCCGTTGGTAGGGAGCCAGCAGCATTGGCTCCATTGCCATTTCCGCTGCCTAGGGCTGGATTGCCGCTGTCCCGTGGCACGTAATTTCAATGTGTGCAGCGAGCCTGCTGCTCCAGTTCGGAGCTGCGACCTGCCGCCCAAAAAGGCGCCGGACAGCAAAAAGGCGGCCCGGTAACCCGGCCGCCTGATTGCTTCAGCGATTCGAAAGCGCTCAAGCAGCTCCCGTATCTGATGCGTGTTGCGTGCGAGTGAGTGGGTGAGCATGTGTGTTTGTCTGTAGGTGTTCGTGTAGTAGAGGCGCTATCAAAGCACAGGAGTGCCTGTCAGCAAATGGCTCACCTGAGCTGTGGCTCGACCGGCCTGTCATGCTGCAATCACTGCTGCTTGGCGCAACGGCGATGAGACCTTCAGGACGACCCCCAAAGCCAACGAGGCCCGCACCCCCTCAGACAGCAGTGCGGGCCCTCACCCGCGACGACGACACCGTCGTCGGCCCCTCCAGGCCATCACGTCACCGATTCGCCACCGCTGGTCCAGTCCCCCCGGCCGCCGTGCGGCCAGGCCACAAGCGGCACCGCAGTGCACGCCATCCCGGCCTGCGCCGCCAGCCGCGCAGTGCCGCTGCATCACCAGCCGCCTGTGCCTGCAAGGTGGTGGGCGGCACAGAGCCGTGGTCGGTCGCCAATCGTTCATCTTTCGCTGCAACAAAGCAAGGCATCCGGCAGTGCATGCTTCAGCCACGCCAGCTGAGGTGGTGGCAGGAGTGGCGCGCCGCGCACCCGCTGGCTAGCTACCATAAACCAGCACCAAAGCAGGCGGCCTGCGTCTCTTCGCTAGCCACTGTCCCCCACCTGGCAGAGGCAATTACTGCCACCAAAGCGGTAGTTGACACCGGACACCACCCCGGCCGCCCCCAGGTCCTCCGCCAGCAGTGCCACAAACGCCTCGGGGCTCAGGCTGCGAACAGCAGAGAACGGGATGTAGCGCTGCCGCACTGGCGTGTGCTGCTGCTGCGCTGCTGCAGCTGCTGCTGCTGCTGCTGCGATGCTGTGCTGCGCTGCCTGGGCGACTACCTCGCGAGACCCAGCGCCAGACGCGCGACCTGTCGCTGGGCGCAACCAGCGGCAGCCGCTGCGGCCAGCCTAGGACCTCGCCATGCCGCTGAACGAAGCAGCAGCGGGAACCGCCCAGCGCCGCCGCTGATCGGCCAGCGCCAGATGGCCGCGGTGCAGTGCGTCAAACTTCCCCAGTGCCACCATGGGGTCGCGAATCGGGTGCCCTCACAGCCTGCCCAGGTGTGGTGCGAGGCGGGTAATGTCCTGTCCGTCGAGCACGATCGGCGGACAATCGCCAAGCAGCCACCGCCAAGGCGTACGTCTAACACCATTGGTTTCACCAAGATGATACGAGCAGTCCTGGCTGCATCGCAGTGCCACGCGGGTGTCGCGCAATGCTGCGTCCTTGACGCTCATGCTGCGTCCTTGACGCGCATGCTCCGTACTAGACGCTCACCCGCCAATGGCCGCCGCCAGTCACTGAGGGTGCATCTCTCCACCAGAGGCGCCAGCCGGTCCACTGTGGGCCAAAAAGTCACACTCTAGCAGTGTTGCATCGTGGCATGGCCGATGCCCCAACAATACAAGCCGCCACCACGCACGCACAGGTGAAAGTGCCGTGAGGGCGCACCTGCTGCTGCAGCGGGTAATGCGGCTCAGCCAAGACACGCGGACGCCGCGTCAAATGTCTGGCGTAAGCTGGATATCTCGGGTATTTCCCCAGTCGAGGACGTTGCGCGACCCCCTCATCCCGGCTCTCGATCATTTGCGTTGTTTCACGACCGTTGTGGTGGAACTAGCTCGCTTTGGCAGTACTCTTGCTGATACAATATACAGCGTGATACCGAAAACTAGAACAGATTGGCTAGCATCAACCATCGTTTCTTCTAGTTGTCCGCTGTCCATATGCCACGTCAGGGCCGCAGCAGCTTCACCTGCGCTGGAGGAAAAGCTATACTTGAAAGCAGTGTTGCGTAGGCTGCGTTGTAAAGACGGCCTTGCAAAGGCGTCTTCCTGGAGCTGATGCGCAGCAAGTTGTGGCAAGTGCATGTCGGCATTGCCGCTGCACATGCGCAACATGGAAAAACCCGGTACTCAATTGAAGGGTTGACCGTGATGGCACAAATGGCAGCGCAAGCTGCACGCTTGCCGTTGCAAACGTGTAATGTGGTCGACTGGCCCAGGTATTCAGGCCAGGATGCACGTGGCCAGGTGACCGGTAGTCGCATTTGGAGCGCGCTGCGCAGAAGCTGTTTCTGACCGGGCACACTTCCTTGGTGCAGCAGGGCATGCACTTAGGGAAGTGTTGGGCAGCCTCATGCTGCACTCAGAGGGTACGAACTGCAAGGGCGGCAGCTCCAGCAGGTGCCCATCCTGGCCGCGCATGAAAGTTGAAGGTCAGGCTCCCGCGTCTGACGGTGAAGTCGCGCATGCCGGCCAGGCTCAACATTGCCGCAGGTTGGACACCATTGGGGTATCGAGCGTCAGGCTCGCCCTAAATACTCGGTCAACACCGAAGGAGGGGAACGGTGTGCTGGCGCCCAAAGATGAAGAATTCACAGTGCACAGCTGAGATGAGATTTGGCTGCAGAGCAACCTGCGCGTGCAGTTGGAAAGGCACGTTTCTACCGCCCGCGGTTCAGTGCCCCAGCTCTATGCTCGACAATCCATTTCGTTGTTGAATGCACCCCGCTTGACCGTCGATTAAATTGGCCAGTATTACCGTGCGCGGTTGGTAAAAGGCACGATTGCTGATGGGCCTGTAAGGCAGCGATTGCTGATGGACCTGTAATGAGTCTTCTCTGAGCAGTAACATTTCAACAGCTTAAATCCCATATACATTGGTGATCAGGTAGATAGAGTGATGTAGCATCAGATGGGTAAAGGAAAGCGATTGATTGAGCTTGTTATCATTGATGTATTTTCCACACTGCTCAATAGTGACTATAGCTTCATCGAAGCGGATCACACATACCGAAGACGTAATATGCTGAAGCACCCGCTTGACATGACGTCAACAGCTGTAGCCATGAGACAATCCGCTCTTATCACAGGCTGATTTACTTGCGAGCAACAGCATCAGATGAAGTAAGTTAAACGATAATTTTACAGCGGTTTTTGAATCTTCAGGTAACAGATCAAGACACCAAAATAACCACATAATTATGAACAAGCATGAAACAAATTAACTTTAGAAAATGGAAGTATTGCTTGGAGTGCGGCTGGGCCTTGGGCAATTATTTAAATGCTTCCGCACAGAGCTTTTGGATGGGCGTGTCGGAGACTGATCACCCAGCGGTACGGGGGCTTGGGCCAAACCTCTGTTTCGCTGGGGGCGCACGCGTTGCTTTCGGGTACTTTTTTGCTGCTTGATCGTGCGGCAGGCTGTACGTAAATTTGCGCTCTTTGGGTCTACGGTCACCTACCGGGCTTGATCATTCATTTATCTTATGCAATGCTAGTGGCCATTCTGCTGGTAAGGAAGTGTTCATTGATACGCGCGCAAAGCTGACTATACACTCGCTTGGTTGCAGATCTCGCGCTCACTCAGACTGCTGAACGCCGAAGCGAGCACTCCCGGAACTTGCCAGCAACGTGCTAGCGCCTTTTGCACCGCCGCAGCAGCGACCTCCTGCGGGTGCGTCAGAATGTCGGGGCGGTGGACCTGCCACAGGTCGATGACGTCAGTCCGCAGCCGCTGAAGCGACGCATCGATCGCCCGCGCCAGATAGGCCGCGCTGCTATCATAGGGTAGCGGCGGCATGATACCGCCCTTGCTGGCCAGCACCATGCGCCCGCGCAGGCCGGGATCGGCAGCGAACAGTTCGCCGAGCAGGCTCTCCGCATCGCCAAAGGTGCGAGCTGTTGCCGCCGCCGACAGGACCCATAGACGAGTCGGTCGGGGACGACCGCGTAAAGGCCTGATTGGTCTGCAAGGTGACATGGATCTTTCGACCGCCGACCCCGCCCGTTTCCCGACCCGTTCACGACCGCCGTGTTCCGACCGGCTGTGGCCTGCAATGTGTGCCTCGCCCATAAGGAAGGGCGCGATGAAGACGGTGCGTTCACACAATGCAGGCGGTTGCGAAGTGCTGGCCTGCATGCTGCCGCCACCGTGGTGCGGCTGGAGGGCTGACGAAGCCTTACGCCCAAACTACTCTGACCAGATCCCTCGCCGCTCCGGGACGCGGCAGCGCTGGGGCTCGTGAGGGAGAAGAGCGCGACGGCGGCAGTATTGCGCCATATGCTGTTCATCTGAAATACGGTATTCCTCGTAATGATACATTGCGTCCTGTATGTAAAATTGAAACCCGGCATTTTGATAATAATTTATATGATTTAAAAGTTCAGTGCGAAAATAGGGAATTTTTTCTAAGCGGCAAAAAATGCTGATCAGATTTTTCCTATAGTTAAATCGTATGAGTGGGGCGGTGGTGCCCCTGCTTCCCAAGAAGGCTCACTTGTGCCTGGAATCAACAGTGGCAGTGACAACGCAGCAAAAGTCCAACACCGCGCCTGGTGAAGTTGGCAAGTGACCAATGCTGCTACCAACAATGCGCGCGTCGCTATGTGCAGTCGGGGTGCGTGGTATCCACAGGCAGTGTACAGCGCCAGACCAGCGCTGGGCATCATCGCAGGGTCCGCGAATATGGCAGCGGCCGGCAGCCTGTGTACGTGCAGGTTTAATTGCCGCCAGCTAGCCGCCGTCGTCACCGAGATTCCAGCGCGCTTCCAGGTGATGGCCGGTGCTAGACGCGGCCCACCTCAACATGCGGCCCGGCAGCTGCTGTGCCAGGCACGCGTGCTGTGACAGGGGGAGTGGATGGGATAAGCTCTTATACTGGGCCGCTATGAAAACGGGAAGCTGGTCTATTCCGGCCATTGCGGCACCGGCTTTAACCGGAAGTCTAAACAAGCGCTAAGGAGATGCAGATATGCGCAAAGCAGCCTGATCTGTGAAAAAGCGCCGCCAACCAATATGCCGGCCAGGTGGCTTGAGCCCAAAGGCACAGCAGGTGCCGTGCCGCCAGCCGGCTGTCTGGGCTCCTGGCGGTCCTGGTGTCCCGAGCGTGTCACGCGAGCGGAACCTGCCCTGTGTCTCTCACTCCTGTGTGCCCCGAAGGCCGGCGGCGGCGGAGGTGAGGCTGCTGCTGGCGAGCTGCAGCGCGAGCCCCGTCGTGAAGGAGGCCAGCAGGTTGTCGGTCCAGAGGTAGGCGCCGTACGCCGCCGCAGCGCACAGCATGAAGCGGCCCCCAAGAAGGAGGTGCGCGCCCAGGGCCAGCGCCTCCCCTGCGCGGCCAGCATCGGAGGCGGTCGCCGCCTCGCGGGCCAGCGCCGCGCGATGCTGCTCCTGGTCGAGCAGCGGCTGATAGCGCAGCAGGGAGGCGCGGGATGCAGCCTCTGCCTCTGCCGCGCGCCGCCGCGCCTGAATCGCAGTCACCTGTGGGGCGGATGAGATAAACGGGGTTTTGCGTTGGGCTTGCAGCCGTGACAGGAGTGTCAAACATCAAACCCACCCTGTGAAACGCCTGTACGCGTTGCACGGGTCGGACCACGCCCCGACAGCACTCGGGCATTGCCCGCACCAAGTCACTGGCGATGGTGGCTGGACCTCATCCCAGTGGCCACCACGATAACGGCTGCGATGGCCCACCGCAGGGAGGGCTAGCTGGAATATCGTCGCCATGAAGGTATCTCCGGCCCTGCCGCCGCCTTACGGAGATGACATATTACCTTGGTTGAACGAACATGTTCTGGGCAACGACTGCCTCAATCGCGTGACTTTCACGTTCAAAAAAGGGGGTATCCTTAGCGGCGATGCCCCCGCCGACTGCCTAGACGGCACCGAAGCCGTTGAGCGCGCCCGCTGCCCTGAAGAGCCGGGACCGGTGGACGCTCGCATCGCGACAGCGAGGAATGACGCCGCGCGACGCCGCTTTCGGTCGCTGAAGGCCGCCAGCAGAGCAGCGCGCTGTGCGGGCGGCGCGGCCCCCACCCAGCCGAAGCGAGCGCGCTCCTCCTGAGCCAGCGACAGCGCGGAGCCCACCACGCGCAGAACAGCGCTGGCGGGGCCGCGGGCGAGGCGGAGCCGGCTGAGGCCATGCGGGCGCCATCCGGCAGCAGCAGGCGCGTCGCCACCAGTGCGCCGACCACCTGCGGTGTTTACAAGATTGTCATGCTGCCTGCTGGGTCGTCGTGGCTATCCGGGCTGACCGTGGCACATCGACTGCCGGGAAGAATGGTGTGCTTGGCATTCGACCACAATGGGCGGCGTGCACTCTGCCTGCTATGGCCCCTCTAACTCCTCTGCACCCCTCCCCCCCGCCCCACCTCTAGGCCCAGGGCTGCGTCTGCCGCGTCAAAGTGGAAGGCCTCCAGCAGATTCACGTTGAGCGCATACGCATACAGGCACGCCAGGGAGCCCCTGCCAGGAGCAAACAGGCGGGGTAGGAGGGTGGTGGCCATGCAGGGGTGAGAGGGAGGGGGGCAGGGGTGCGGTGGCAACAGCTGCCGCATAGGATTGCTAGTGTGCGGGTAGAGGTGAAGTAAGGGCATTGTGTGCTGGACTGGTGCCACAAGTACTCAAGCAACCGAGTGGTGTGCGATGACTGTGCCGTATGGCCGCTGAATCGGCTGATCAGAAAGTCTGTTCCCCGTTCTCCAGCGACTGCACGCGCGGTCCTCCTCGGCCACCGGCGTTGGCTGCTGCGGGCTGCCGACGCTCATCAGTGCCGTCATAGGCGCTGACGTCCTTGCCGTCCTGCTCCCACGCATCGAACACCTGCTGGCGGAAGTTCAGCGTCCAGTTGAAGCTCGGCGAATTGTTATAGGCCAGCTTCGCATTGGGGACGACTTCGCGGATGCGGTCGACCATGCCGGCGATCTGTTCGATATGCGGCTTTTCGGTCTCGATCCAAAGCAGGTCGGCGCCGTTCTGCAGGCTCGCCAGTGCATGCTTTAAGGGTACGTCCTTGGAGGGTGGTTCATACTCAGGATATGCCGGGTCAAATTTATATTCCCCGGGGCTGTCAGGGTCTGTCTTGCAGAGTCACAACCTCAGGTAATCGCGCTGCAAGCGTTGGCACGTAATTGAGTACTACGCACGTACAATTGGCCTGACGAACCCGTAGTCTGCGACTGGGGCCGCCGGCTGCCACGCAAGACTGATGAATGGGGACGTCGTCAACGCGGTGTACGTGCGCCGAAGGAAGTTCGACGACATCTTGCAATCGTGTACGGCTCATCACTCCCACCGCGCTGCCTACCTGACTGGCGGTGGTTACCGAAAGCTTGTGGGCCAGACCGCCCCTGCTTTTACGTAGCTGTTCCACAGGTTCCTTTCTTCAATGTGAATGGATGATCTTAAAGTCGGTGCTCGGTCTGCCCGTGCGCCCAGCCTATACGCTCGCCGACATGGCGGCCGACGGTATCGGCCTGCTCGACCATTTGGCCGTTGCCCGGGCGCATGTCGTCGGCGTGTCGATGGGCGGGATGATTTCACAGCATATCGCGGCGCGCTATCCGCAACGCGTCCTGTCGTTGACTTCGGTGATGTCGACCACCGGCAAGCTGCTGGCGGGGACAGCGCGACCCTCGCGTTGTCAGTGCTCGAACTGTTGATCACCACCGCCGCCGATCCGCCCGCGCGCAGCGACTTGATGAAGTGCATGGAGGAACAGATGAGGCGGTCTCCCCGGTCTTGATCGGGAAGTTCTGCTGGATTTCGGCGCTCCTTGCCGCCCGAAGGCGCGTTGGCCAGTCAACGTGTGATATTCGCCCGTTACCTGAGGCCTTGGGGGGTCGGTAGGTGCCTAGGACGTCGTGGTGGCTTTTGGAGTTACTTTACCGACATCAAGTGCCGGGGCTGGCCTGGCCGGAGCGCACGCCTCCCAAGTCATCTCGGCTATCGCTCTATGCGCAGCGGCGTGAGCATATTGTTCATTTTGCGAAGCAGGCGGGCAAGCCACTGGGGCCGTAATATTGCAGATGTCGGCCCCACCAGCGGGCTTGATGAAAAACGGGTCGCGGCGATTGGCGCGCGCGTCGGCGTGACGGGTGACAACAGTGAAAATTAGCTGTCGTGCGATATATGAGCGTTTAGGTCGTGCGATCACATGCAAGCATTTAATTGCGCTTTACACCGGTTAGAACAGAGTTGCGGCCAAACGGTGGCAAGGCCTGTGCTGTGCACATGATCACTGATGCGGCACCCTCAAGGGACGCAGCCGCAAGTGTTAGCCTGGGCAACCCAGGTAGTAATTGTGGCAATACACACTCTCAAATGCATCGCGCAAATTTACTTGTGGCAGGCGATATGCTCCAAACATTCAGTACATTATTAATAGTTTTTATCCTGAATACCTGTGCGTTGCACCTGTAACTTTGGGCACGGCGTTGACGTTTCATTGGAGTTCATTTCAAGCGCCGGCTTAGTGTATTTCGATAATAGCAGGTGCTGTAGTGTCTGATCCAGGGCTGGAGGCAACGCACCTTCCATCAGCGCCACGTGAATGTCCACGCCAACAGCACAAAGGTGAGTGTAACAGCAGCGAACAACCTCGTAACTTGTACGTCAATTGCTGAAGTACGAAGTCCACGTTTGCTGCTGATTGCTTGAGGTCAGTTTTTAAGGCATATCGTTAGGGTAAAATAATCATCATGCATATTTTTGTGCCTTTGTTCATTGTGGCACTTTGATATGGCCCAATTCTAGTTTTCCGGGGAGCCGAGGGCCTTTTCATTTTTATAGTACCGGATAGCGAGATCAGTGTACTTGTTTTGTATCAGCTTAAATATCCTATCATCAGTGTCACAGCAGTTGTAATGATGCGCCCGGTCGGTCGATGGGCCTGCAGGGTAGGTAGGTAGGGGGGGGGGGCAGGGTTGCCGGCGCTTTAGTCGCGGCGACTGCGCCGCCAGTCGCGGCGACAAAGCTGCGGTGATCCAGCTCAAGACCGACGCGCAACCCCTGGCGCATACCTTAAGAGACAATGATTACTTCTTACAAATACTTAGAAGAACTTAATACTACCCGGATTCGGTAGATCAGCCTTCCGGACTGAGCACTGCGCTAACACGATACTTGCTTCGTATCGTGCTCTTCGGTGAGGCCAAAGGTGTTGCTCTTGTTATAATGGCACCGGCTGCATACTGGCGCAGGGGCCAGCGGAGCGCATCGCCAAGTCGCAGCCGGCCCACTGCGACACAATGCCGCGCGGCAAAATTGCGCTCCCGTCCATACCCCCTGTGCATCCTTGTCGAATCTCCATCGCCCGTCCGGAAATCCCGCCACCCCGCCCGCAGGTCTGGCTTCGGCGCGGCTCCGTGGCGAACGTCGCTAGCGGGATGGTGTGGGGCCAGTGCGGTCGGGCCATCGGTGTCCGGTCACGGGGTATCCTTGTGCTTTCCGCGCGGGGTTTGCTCGATGCGCTTGTTGATGACTCGGTATTGGCAATGGCCAGAAACGCTCTGCACACGCGATGCATCACCGTCTGCAAACTTGCGCGCTTTGCGCAAATGGCCGCGCCCCACGATCATCGCCCAGGCATCCCAAGACATAGCGCGCGCGGCCACCAACATGGCGCCTGAGCGGCAGAATTTGCACGCCTGGCAGCCTGCAGCGCAGCAGCAGACGCTGACGCAGATCCTGCAGCAGCTGCAGCAGCTGCAGCAGGTGCCGGCGCAGCTGCAGCAGCTGCAGCAGCAGCAGACGCAGATGCAGCAGCAGCAGACGCACATGCAGACGCAGCTGCAGCAGGTGGAAGGAGCGCTGATGCAGCGCATCGCGGACGTGGACCACAACGCGCACACCCGCGTCATCAACAGCCAGCTCGATGGGCCGCAGCAGGTCGGCTGGGTCCGGAACGACGCCGGGCAGGAGCCGCAGCAGCCCCCCATGACGCGTGAAGCCCTGCGCACCAACATGGCGGCGCCGCCGTGAACGCCGTCCTGGGCCACACGGCCTGCCCGTGCAGGGCACCGTGCACCAGCGCCGCAACAGGCGCGCACCACCTGGGCATCAGTGCGAAGCGGTGATGCGCGATGGCCGGCCAGCCACCATGGGCCGGCTGCGCGGCGCGGACGTGCGGACGCGGGATACTTGCGCGATCTACCCGGAGCGCGTGGCTTCGCCTTTGAAGCTCGGCGCAGCGGGCGCAGGGTGCCAGAGGGCGGCGCAGGGCTGAGCAGAAGACAGAGACACCCCCCCTCCCCGGCCCCACCACTCCCACTCTTTTACGGAGGAGCTGAGCAGCCAGTCGTAGGTATTGGCCGGCTCAGGGCGGCGTCAGGGTCCAGAGCGTCAGGCAATCGCGTCGCGTGCGCTTGGGCACGTCTTTGAATGTTGAAGCAAGTACGCCGTTCCAATTTAATGCCCGACCAACGCGTAGTCTCGCTGCGACGGGGGCCCACGGCTGCCATGCCAGACTGGTGAATGGGGACGCGTCGACGGGGCGCTACTTGCCCCGAAGGAAGGTACTCACAGATTGTTTTGGACTGTATGGTATGATTGTTACCATATAGCAGCAGCAGCTGTGCAGCAGCTCTCGCGGCGCTGCCTCACCTGGACGCGACGTCCGTGTTGACCGCAAGCTTCTGGGCGAGACCGCCCCTGTGCATAAGACCGCCATCAACTGGGGTGCGGCTTGCTGCGCTGCTGCATGTGTGCACGCCATGGTCGACCTGTGCGACCTGATCTTTGCCGTCGCACTCACGTGCCGGCCGTGTTCGCGGTCACCCAGGACACCTTCATCGTCTATACCTCGAATTCATCTTTGCTTTGGGACTGCGAGCCGTCTTACACGACCGCCTGGCCTATAGTTGCTGGAAGGTACTGGGCTGGAACGGCTTTCGCCTTATACAAAAATCCACGTGAATTACTTGCTTCAGGACCAGCTGCAGGAACTTACAAGCGGGGCACACACAAGCAGGTTGACACCAGGCATTCGACACCTTGATGCGGTACAGCCGCTCGCAGGTCAAACCTGTGAGCGTGCGTGCGCCATGCAGTCTAACCCTCACCATGCAGACGCTGACATGCGGGATGGCACAGCCCTTGGTACAAGGCTGCAGCCTCCTGCCTCACAACCAGTGCTATAAGTACCCTCAATCTCAGTCCTAACCGGCAGCGTTGCGTGTCCCGGCATCGTCATCTTCTGGCGGCCACCGCGGCGGCGCACATTCATCGACGCGAGCTGCGGCCCGCGATGCAGCTGGTGCTGGTGCTGGTGTGACCTCGGTTGCACCTGCCCCTGTTCCTGCTCGTGTCGCCGCTCCCGCCGAGCCCGTGCCAGCCGGATGGCTGCGACGCAGACAGCAACGCAGCTGGCGGCGGCGGCCTAGATACGGCTGAGGTAGCTGGGGTTGTGGTGGTAGGCCCGGATATGCGCAATATCGTGCATTGCTGGTTGGGCGGTGGGGAGTGGGGTTTGGGTTAAGGCTGGTAGTAATTGCCATAGAGCGAAAAGGGAAGGGCATCAGCCGGATGTATGCCCAAGAAGTAAATAGTGCTGGCAGCAAACATATCAAACCATTCAGCTGCTCTCGATCTCGCTGATCGCCGCCACCCAGCGTGCCGACGCCATCATGGCTGCCGGCGAGCATGCTGGACGGCGTGATCGACATACGGTCCCCTCTGCATCGTATGGCGCCATAGCCGTGACACAAACGCGACCTTGTCGGGGACGTCGATCGGGTTTTGCGTGACGAAATAGACGCCGATCCCCTTCGACCGGATCAGGCGGACCACCTGTTCGATCTTGTCGGTCAGCGCGGGCGGGGCGTCGTCGAACAGCAGATGCGCCTCGTCGAAGAAGAAGCACGCAGCTTCGGTGCCGGCGGTCGCCTACCTGGGTCCGTGGAGCGTCTCGAACATTTCGGACAGCAGCCACAGCAGGAAAGTCGCGTACAGCTTGGGGATCGCCAGTACCGCCAGCGCGGCAGGCCACGGGCGCCCCAGGGCCTTCTCCCCGAGCTCCACCAGCGCCGCCGCCATTGCCAGCCGCAGGGCGCGGTCCATGCCTTGGGGCTGGCCTCTGCCTGCGCCGACTTGTACGCGATCCACGCGGGCGCAGCGGTCCCGGCCGCCAGGCAGGCCACGCGGAACGCCAGCACTGCGGTGTCGCTGGGCTGCACCAGGAGCAGCTGAGCCACCTGCATACGGGCCAGAAAGGGAGGGGGTGCAAGGTTGTCGGTGGCACTCGCGCTGAACAGAGAGCGTTCAGGGTGGGGCCGTGGCCAGGGCTCGCGCAGGTCTCAAAAGTCACCCATCAAACGCTGCGTTTGGGTCCCTCGTACCTGGAAGATCGTCGCCTGGCGATTGCAGGGATCGCGGCAACGCGGATGGCCCTCGCACTGTATCGCCGTCGAGTGGCGCCCCGATGATGCTCGGTTGCATAGATTTTGCGGGCGATGCTGCTTCTTGTAGAGTTCTTCGCCGAACTCGATGAAGCCTTTGCTCGTCGACGCTTCATGAATTTGGCGCGCAGCTTCAGTCCCGTACCAAATACTGCCGAGTGTCTTGCGAGCCATCCCTGCCGCCCACCAGTCGCAATGCGAGCGTCGTGGACCGAGAAAGTGCCAGCGCAGGCCGCTGGCACGCCAGCGCTCCGTCGGCGCACTGCGCCTTTGCGTGCGCCGCACGATCAGCGATCACCGCGCCCGCACCGCGTCCCTCGCCACGCTCATTGGCCACCCGGTGCCGGCCCGCCAAGGCTGAAACGCCTCAGCATCAGCATCACAGCAGCGATATGCAGAAGGCACTGTGGAACCCTGCCGCCAAGCGGCTTGTGCAGGATTCGCTCGAGGGCCTGCTGGCGTCCGTGCCGCACCTCAGGCGGCTCGACGGCTTCCCCGAGGTGCAGGGCGCGTCGCTTAGGTGCCTTACTGCCGCCCATCACCCTGGTGCATGCGTCAGAGCCCGACGTGGCCGCGCTGGTGAGGCATGTGATGCGTGGCCATCGGTCGCTGAGAGTGCCGTCACGCTGAATCGCATTTCCCCTCCGCACCCCCCCTCACCCCGGCCGCCCTGCGTGCTCAGGTCAACGTGGTGGTGGACGCCACCCACGACCGCTCCCGGGTGGCCTGCATATCGGGCGGCGGCAGCGGACACGAGCCCGCACACGCGGGGTTTGTGGGGTCGGGCATGCTGGCGGCAGCTGTGTGCGGGGAGGTGTTTGCGTCGCCTTCAGCGGAAGCGGTGCTGGCCGCCATCCACGCGGTGGCGCCTGCACCGGCGCTGCTCATCGTCAAAAACTACACGTGAGCACCTGGATGAGGGGTGAGGGCAACGTGAGTGTGTGAACGCGTACATTGCAGCGCAGCCTGGCAGGTTCAAGGGGAGCGGTCAGCGTAAGGCGAGTCGCGGTGTCCTCACCGCGGCGCCACGCGGCAGCCATGCCGCAAGCGCAGACAGCTTCGCCGTGGCGCGACTTCACCTCCACTTCACCGCCGCGCCATCGCCAGCCAACACCGCGGCGACCATCAACTTTGGGCTGGCAGCAGAGAGGCCAGGGCGCGGAGCTGGCTGTGGATGTGGTGGTGGTGGGGGAGGACTGCGCCATTGCCGCCCCGGGGCTGGCGGGGCGCGCGGGCTGGCGGGGCGGCTTTTGTCCACAAGGTCGCGGGTGCGGCCGCGGCGCAGGGCGGCAGCCTGGAGGAGGTGCGGCGGGGCGGGGCTGGTGTGGGGTGGATGTGGGGTGGGGTGCACGTACCCTGTCGCTGAAGTTTTTGGTGCTTGTCACCAGCAGACTGCCCTGCACGGGCGGCGCGTTCCAGGGGCCTCAGTGCTGGCGCGGCTAGCATGATGCGGCGGGGACTTGAAAGAGCGATGCCTGGGTCGCCTAAATAGGTTTCGTGCGGGCCGCCCCCGGCGGTGGCGGATGCCCGCGGCGTGCTGCGGCCGCATCGGGCACCCGTGGTGGCGCTGGATGTGTGCTCGTCCCTGGGGCGCCGCCGTCATCACGCCTGCCCGCGATGATCGCGGCCGACGGCGAGATGCTGCTGAGCAATCCGTACGAGCTAAGCGAAGCGCATCCACAGAGCTTTGCGGGCGCGTGCAACCGCTATGTCTTTCATGCCCCGATTTCGCGCCACGATTCATCCTTTTGGCGCCCTATTGCGCTGTCAGCTTACAACCATTGCCTCCAGTGGCTGGCAGGGGTGCCGACCGAGCCCCCAAACTGAGACGCGCTCCTGCCAGCCCCCCTGACGGAGCTGGTGCCAGCCATGCTGCGCCGTATCCTGGCCACCGCTGCGCAAGCAGCGGTGCGACGACGGCAGCGCTCAGCAGCGGGGCGCCCCTGGCCCTGCTAGTGAACAACCTCGGCGGCAGCAGCAGCCTCGAGATGGGCGCGGTGGCGCACGAGGCACTGGGGTGGCTGCAGTCCCAGGGGGTGAGACAGGGGGCTGGCTGCAGGATTGGCTTTTGGGGGGGGGGGGATGCCTTGCTGCAGGACACTGTGTGGACGGATGCATGCGGCACGTCGGTTCTGCTGTCAGCAGCAGCCTGCGCAATGCTGTGCCAACAAAGGAATGAGGTCCTTCCAACCCTGCGACCAGTTCGTCGCCGTGGTCAAGAGATCGGGCTGTACTGGCCGCTCGCGTCACGTGCACCGCAGCAGACGTGAGGCGCGTCCACACCGGGGCGGTGGTCACGTCCCTCGACATGGCGGGCGTGTCCCTCACACTCATGGCCGCGACGAGCAGCGCATCGCAGCCCTCGACGCGCCGGTGAGAGGTGATCAATCCCTGGCACGTTCACGCCATCGTCCTGCCTGTTGACCGGATAGCGAGAACCTGTTCCTCACACTGCCAACCCCCTTCGTTCCTCCCCTTCCCCCGTGTGGTTCTCCCACCCTCAGAGGTCAGCTCCTGGAACGCCCAGCCCTTCTGCCCCTTGTCCTGACCGTTGGTGCCGCTGCCGGTCCACAGCACCACGGTATTGTTGTTGGGGTTGGTCTGGTTCGGCGTGATGACGGTGTAGCGAATGCCCGGCACCGGACTGAGCGGCGACGGGTTGTAGGAAGATTCTTCATACGGAGCTGGACGTCAGGCAGGTCACGGCGACTGCTGCGCAACGGCGAAAGCGGGCGCGGCGAGGCTCGCCGCCGAAGGCCGCTGGGGGCAGAAGAAGCAGGGCGGGGCTTTAACGGCATGTGACTACAAGTAACCCTCGCAACACCTGCAGGTCGAGCGCGCGGCATCGGCGCTGGCGCTGTCCCAGATGGCGCGTTTGCAGGCGGCGCGGCCGAGTCGCTCGCAAGCTCGTGGCCGACCTTGCGCACTGAAGTGGGCGCCCCGGGTGGCCTTCACCGGCCATCACGGCGGCGCTGCGGCGCTGCCCAAGGAGGGCCCCGCCAGCCAGAGCAGTGGGCTGCGGCGCGGATGCGGCTTGCGGGGCAGTGCAGCGTTCGGCAACGCCCAGCGCCGGATCGAGGACAGTGCTGGACGCGTCTATTGCCCGCTCGGAGGTGCGTGGCAGTGTCCACGCTAGCTTGCTGTCGATTGCGTCATCAGGTGGTGACGCCGGCTTGACCGGCTGGCGCGAGGTCACATGCCCTGATGCTGCTTTCGCAACCAGTGTTGACACTCAGACCCTAATTCAACACAAACAAACAGGCGCTGGCCGCTGCAGCGGCAGGCAACAGCTGGCCGAAGCTGCGCGGGCGGCTGCTGCTGCCGCTGTGGCGGGGGCGGAGGCCACCCGGGCATGGCGACATCTGCGGGCGTGCGCTACGGCGAGGCGCAGCCTCGCCGACGCCGACTCCTGGGGCTGTGGCCGTGTCAATCGGCTGCAGGCCATTGCGGACGTTGCTGCTGCTTGAATGCGCTGATGGTAACTACCTGAGTCGCACCCTGCGCTGCGCTCAGCGCTGTTGACACGCAACGTCCTGTGTAGTTTACTGCAACTGCTGCAGGTCTTCCCAAAGCTGCATGGAAACACACCAGCTATCACAACTTCAATTTTGTGGCGGGCTCGAGCCCGCCCTACACATTCGAGGATACTTCCATGGCCGCTAAAGAAATCCGTTTCGGCGAAGACGCGCGCTCCAAGATGGTGCGCGGCGTCAACACGCTCGCCAATGCCGGGCAAGGCAAGCTTCAGCTCGGCAGCTCATGCGGGATAGCGTTCGGGCAGCTCGGAGACGGTCGGTACCGGCTCTTCGGGCAAGGGCTGCGGAAAATTCTGCGCGCCTGCCGCGCTGGCTGTCATCAGCAATATGGCAAAAGCCGCCACTCGATTGACGCGCGTCATTCGGGCCTCCCTGATCTGTCACGAGGCTCTAATGGCCCACATCAAAAAGTTATGCGTTCGAGTGGAGCCGGGCTGAGGTGGCGCACAATGCAGGCGAAGGCCGCAGTCCCCTGGCATATTGCCGTCGCCATTGCGCTGCGCAGCATCGTGCGCCAGGACCCGGACATCATCATGATCGGTGAAATGCGCGACCTGGAAACCGCGCGCATCGCCATCCAGTCCGCGTTGACCGGCCATCTCGTGCTCAGCACGCTGCACACCAACAACGCAGCGGGCGGCATCACCCGCATGCTGGACATGGGTGCGAGCCTTATCGTCAGTCAGACTCATTCTTGGGGACCTCCGCAAAAAACGAGCGATTCGAACTTCCTGACGCGAAGCTTTCCCTTGAATACAGCTTCGACAATCTGGCCATCGAAGCGGTGAGCGAATGCAGCCTTCCATTGCTCTCGCGACCATTTCTTTCCGTCGGTGCGGCGGGCGACGCAATGCTGCCTGCCGCATCGAAGTGGCACATCGGCAGTCAGGGCCTCGGCCGCTGAGCTGCTGTGAGGCTGGGCCGGCGATATCGCTCTGCTGCTCGCCCGCTATCCTTCTTCGACCAGGTGCATTCGCCGCGTTGCCCGGCCCCTTGGCGAGTTCGGCTGCGATATCTTCCTTGTCGACCTGCTCCTGCGTGAAGCACTGGTCCATGCCGCTGGCGCCTTCCATCATCTTCGCACTCGACTGTCCCTGATTTCGGGCGGTGTGGCCAGTCGACTCCAGCACCACAGCCTGCTGCCGCTGGATCTCTTCACTCCGCGCGAATACCACTGCTGCGCCTTCAGCACGTTGAGGGACGGAGGTCGTCGCGCCGACAGGGCCAGGCGTCGAGCGCCGTGAAGCTCAGGGTCACGCCGGTCATCTCGCGGGGTCGTTCCAGGCGGTGTACAACGGAACGAAGGCATTCGTGGACAGCTTTGCCGCGGCGATCGGCAACGAGCTCAAGGACAGCGGCGTCACCGTCACCTGCCTGAAGCCCGGCCCGACCGAAACCCGGTTTTTCGAACGCGCCGACATGCTCGACCGAGGGCGTGAGGCGCCAGGGTCGGCGCAGTGCGGCCGGGGACTGCAGCAGTCTCCATCGTGCTGACCGGCGCGCTCGGCGTCCATATTGCAGGTGCGGCGCGACGACGTGGACACGGAGCAGGCGCGTGCTGACATGACCGAACAGATTGATGCGAAGCGACGAAAGCGCCAGCTGCCGCTGGCTGTGGTTGGCTGCAGATCCTCAATCACGCGGATTTCTGTATCGATATGTCACCTGCCAGGAAAGTTGGGCATCGTAGTGTCGGTGGCACGCTCGCTGAGCAGCGAAAGCTGAAAGCTCACTGCGAGTGCTCCCCGCAGTCTGGGTGTGCGGCAGCACAGCTGCGTAGAGGTCTTGTATACGCAGACAAGCGCGCATGTCCCATCCAACATTTGATACGCTTTGATTACGACCTGGATCACAGAGAGTGTGTCACCGCCGCCTGGATGCGCAACCCACCTCTATCTCTGCAAAGCGGCGTGCTCAGTTGGCCGCCGCGATGGGATTATTGCTATTCATTAATTATAGCAAGCGGTAATTCTATGCTTACCGTGGTGCCCTTATTTTCCTGGGCCGTTACCAGTATCTTACCGGAATGCACGAGTCTTGCGCGATATTACGGGCTTGGTAAGCCGATACCGTACCATCATCTCAGCGGCAGCTGTCTTGCTGAATGATGCTTGGAAAGCACCCAGATCTCGTTACCATCTTCTGGGTTGAAAACCCTGCTCATGAAAAAAATCTATAATAATCTCACCTTTCGCGTACTAACGGCCATCCTGATCGGTATCCTGCTGGGGCACTTTGCCCCTACCACGGCGCCAAAATGAAACCCCTGGGCGATCTCAAGCCGAGCTGCCGTGCCGCCCGGCCTGCTTGGTATGTGGTATGCAAGAGGGGTTACGGCTGCCGCCGCCGCTCGTACACCCGCTCGCCTGTGGCTGGTGCGTTCTCCGGCCACTCGACAAGGACCGCACGCATGGTGGTCCTGCTGCCGCTGCCAACCCCCACTACCCCGACCACCGCCGCCACCGCCTTCACCGTCGTCAGGTCGCCGCCGCCGTGCCCGCCCAAGTCTGGGGTCGACTCGCGCCGCGCGCGCTGCTGCTGCTGCTGCTGCTGCTGCTGCTGTGTGGCTAGTGGTGCCTGGAGTGCGCCAGTTGCCTCGTCTGCCTCGTCACCTGCGAAATCATGCATGCATACAGCTGGTCGGTGTGCGGTCGTCGATGCCCCAACGCAAGCATGTCTGGACTACTATCTGTTGGCAAATGCGAGTTGCCTGCAATGGCTGTGTCAAAGAAGCCGAAGCAACTCTCAACGTCTGCCCGCCTCGACCATCACTCGCATCGGCGCCAAGGAACGCTTTGCGCAGCTGTTCGACGGCGGGCTGCACGAGATGATGCCGCGCCAGCTTGCGGGGTCACGTGCTCTCCCACCCTGTCACGAGCTGCCGCCTGCACAATCTGCGCTAGCGTCCGGGATTCACATGGCCGCAAACCGGTCGAACAAGGTCAAAGCCGGTCAAATGCGGCCTACCCCTTGCCTGCGCTTCACGAGGGGTGCGCAGGCAATCCGAAGGCTTGCCCGTTTGTTCTTTTTATGTTCTCATTCGCGTCATGACGAGAATCGACCCCGACTCGACCTCGCCGCTTGGGCCGCCCTCTGCCATGTCCCATCCTCAACACGCGGCGCTGCGCCTGTAGGGCACGTTCAGTTCGTGCCGTCGGGCAGCCAACGGCCCTGCTGCTGCGAATGCCAGTGCTCGTCCGTCTCAGCCCCTGCTGCTCGTGTGGCGGCCTGCCAGGGGGCGCCGGCACCGCAGCTGCTGCTGTGCCTGATATCATGGCCGCTGCTGGTGCTGGACCAAGTGCGGGCACTGCTGCGCCAGCGTCAGCCTGGAGGTTCTGCTGCTGCTGCTGCTGCTGCTGCTGCTGCTGCTGCTGGGCTGCTGCAGGCGCAGCGCCCTGATCCGCCTTGTGCGCCTCAGTCTCAATGCGCACACGCTTGGTTGGCGGCACCTCGGCCAGCGCGACTGTACACCTCGTTCCTCTGCGCCAGCGTCGCGGGCGGCCTCAGCTGCCCTCTCATCTACAACGCCCTTGGGCATCCCTGGGCTCGCCGGCACCCCCCACCGGGGCGCGGCCCTTGATCCCCGGCGCGACCGAATCTGCACCGATCCAGCCTGCCGGCGCGCTGGCGCTCCCCGCCGAGGCATGGAGCAGCCCTGGCAGCCTGCGCTGCGGGCCGGCAGCCAAAGAACCGCCAGCCTTGCTGACGGGGGGTACCGGTGCGGCAGAAGCAGGGCGCGGCGCTACCGGCCTGGACTCCTGTGCAGCAGGGCTCAGCACAGGCAACCGCACCTTGCCTGACGCTCCCCCAGCCACTGACTTGCCGAACGACCTGGCACAGAGCCATAGCCAGAAGGCGGGCTTCGAAACGCCTCGCATGCTGTAGCCCCCCTGGTCTTCGATGGTGGCCGCTGCGGCTAGAAGGTACTTGATGCTGTTCCTCTTGCTGCAGCTGCGGCACTTGCAGTGGCTGCTGCTGTTGCCGTTGCTGCTGGTGATCGGATCTTCGATTGCGGCCGCAGTCGCGTGCGGAATCGTCGTCTGCCTGCTGCTCCGCTGCTGCTTCGCGCAGGCGTTCGTCGGGTTCAACTCGGCGCCGCTGCGGCCTGGGTATTCGCGCTGGCGATGTTGTTGCTGCTCGCGTCGCTCGTGCTGTTCCTGATCGAAGTGCGGCTCGCGACGCGAACGATCCATGTCCCGCTCGAACTGCTCGAGCTCGAAGAGATGGGTTGGCGCAAGCGGCAGGGCCGTCGTTAAGGCATCACTCCGGCACGGAAGGTCGGCTCATGCGTTTGGCTGCTTCGAGCTCCCCAGCCAGACGTCGGCTCCGCCCGCTCAACCTCAAGCTGCTGCTTGGCTGCCTCCGCTCACCCTGTGGATGCTGCAAGATGCGTGCGATATAGCCAGGGAGAGGGTGGGTTAGGAGGAGGGGTCCGGGGGCAGGGTGAACCCTGCCCCCGGAAAAATGTCGCAGCGCAGGTGTCAACCCAGGTTGTCGCCGCGGTTCCATTCGAAACCCGGGGGCAGCATCGGTGCATTGTGCGCCATCACATCTGGCGGCGTAGCATCCCGCCCATGTGCGGTCGCATTGTTCAGCTGCCTCTCTTCGGCGATGCCTTGGCGCCGTGGCCGGCGCAGGTGTCGTCGCAGCTTTCGGCGCCGCTGACACAAGTACAACCTTTCGTCCCAGCCAAGCTGCCCCGCAGCCGCTGACGCTATCTGCGCTCCGCCTTCGCCGAGCGGCCTCGGCCTGCTGCTTGAGCTTGTGTATCCCTGTTCGCGCGGCCTCGACTCCTCCGCCAGCCGGCCTGGGCTCGCTGCTGCGCCTGCGCCTCAGCACGCCGCGCCGCCTGCCGTGCCTCTGACAGCTCCGGGTTGCAGCGAGCAGCTCCTCCAGGATAACTGCCAGAGAAACGGTGGATGTCTCGATGTGAGCATTGCAGTCAGCTGTTCACCGCAATGCGGAGGCGCGTGGGGTCATCGGCCAGGACGCGAGCCTCTTGCGCCAGCACTGCCCCCTGACACTACCGTCAAGCCAGCGCCTGACGCATTATCAAAATTTCTTCATTGTCCCTCCAGTTGACGCGCGTGTTCCTCCAAGTCCACTGCCCCGTGTCGCTGCCCCAGCCGCTGCAGGCCGGCCTCAGCACGCTGCGCAGACTGTTCCGCCCTGGCCAGGGCCATTCTGTCTTGAGCTGCAGCTAAAGCTGCAGTGCCTGGCTGCGGGCTGAGGTTGATATGGGGGGGTGCGGCGGTGGCGAATTATTATATGGGAGGCCCGAGGCTGAAAAATCAAAGCAAGGTAGCTTCAATAGCACAATGTTCAAACAATGAAAGTGTATGCATGCTCGGGTTGCGGCAGTGTTGGCCACTCAATGCATAAAATTGCTTGGATCTATGAAGACATAGCTTATGATCTACGTACATAAGTTGCACCATACGCCTCCATTCGGCCAACCAGCCGCCTCACTGGATCTGCCCCGTCAGGGGTGCCGACCTGGCGCCGGCATCCCCCAGCTCCCGCTGGGCCGTGACCCCGTCCTCCTCCAGGGCGCTACGCGGACGCGCAGGGAGCCGTGGGCCTCGCGCAACCTGGCGAGCTGCTCCTTGGCTCGAGTCGCATCCTGCATCTGCTCGCACTGATCACAGCAGACTGCGCATCCTCATGCGCCGGGACCTGGTGGTGGCCGGGGGTGTGGTTGCTGGAATGAGATGTCGGGGATGGCGGGAGCGGTGCTGCCGGGCCCAACGTGCCATCAGGTGCCAAGGAGCGCAGTATGGGAGCAGCTACCTCGAACAAGGAGCAAGTTACTAGAGGGGGGTACTTTCCAAAGTACCCTAGTCATTATTATAGCCAAATTGCCGCAGCTTGGTTTCTTTGCTGCGCCAGTCGGGCTCTACTTTTACGTACTGTTCCAAAAATACCTTCTTGCCAAAGAACGCCTCCAGGTCCTGCCGCGCCTGGGTACCTACTTTCTTGAGCATGGAGCCCTTGTCGCCTCAGGTGCCCGTTCGGCTTTCCGGTGCTCCCATGTCCTGCCGCGCCGCCTCCAGCGCCTCATGCGGCCCTCGCCTGCAAGCGGAAGGGGATTGGTGGAATGGAGGTTGCCGGCATGCAGTCAGCGAACTGGTTTCACTTTTTGATGTGAGGTGTGCGAGCTCCTTGATTGATTGCATGCGCAGCGCGCCGCGGCGATCTACGCCACGCGGTAGAGTGAAACCAGTGGGCCAGTGAAGCCGCGGCAGCATACGATCTGCTGGATGCGCAGGCCTGCGCTGATTGTTCCCCTCTGCCTGTGCGACCCCTACGGTCGCAACTCACCAGTCGGAGCGATGGGCAGCAGCTCTGCGACTGCGATCCCGCCAGCAGCTCCTCAACCTGCCGCTGTAGCGCGTCACGCCCCTGAGAGCGTCACAAGCCGTGCCTCTGCGTGCCACGCGCAGCTTCGCTGGCGCGCGCCCTCTCTGTCGCCGACATCATGTCGCGCACCAGCTCAGCCCTCGCAGAGCGCGCCGTGTGCTGCGACTCCGCAAGCTGCGAACGCAGCGCCTGGTGTCGGCCAACGCTGCATCGGCGCGGCGCTTTCAGCGCCCAGATCGGCTGTGTCGCTCGCTGTTCGACCTCGGCGCGCTCTGATGCGAACCCCGCTATCTTCGCCTCCAGCCGCTCCACCTCGGCCTGGGGCGCGCCCGCCGCGCGCCAGCCCGCGTTCGACGGCATGCAATGGTACGCCGATTATGCGGCGCGCACCGCTGCCGATGGCAGCGAAGGACACTGGCTCAGCGCAATCAGTTCGTTTTCCGCCAAAAGCTGGAGAGCTGGGAAATGCACCCGGCGGGTCGACGAAGTCGTCGCTTTGCCTGGAAGGCGAATTGCGCTTCATCTAGATTCCTTCTCGAGGGAGTTACATCACGCCACCACAAACTTGCAGTATATCTCAGCAAAAAAACGCAGGACAAATAGTACCTGCTCCCCTGTACTGATGAAAAAGAGCGCAACAAGTACCGCATGCAACACCCCTTCGACGCACCATGGGATGCATCAACCATGTCGGAAGCGTGACAATGCCGCTCAGCCCGAAAACCCCTAAACACTGTTTCTCGGCATCTGCTGGGTGGTGTCGCGCGCAGCAACATCTCCCGCTTCTCCGCTCCAGCTGCTGTACCATTGCCTGGGCCTCCGTGGCCGCCCTGCGGTCCTGTTCTGCTGCAGACTCGCGCTCAGCACGCAGCGCATCGATTGCGCCCTGTTGGCAATCCGGACAGGCGAGGGGCAGGGGGAGCATAGCAGGCGTGATCGTAAACGAGCGCCGCCTATGATGCCGACCACAGTTGCCCACCACGTCAGCCGCAGCATGCCATCACGTAGGAAGAGGCCAACCGCAGCCGCGGGCTGGCTGCACGATGCCCCTGTGCCCCGCCATGGTGCCAGCAGCACACCTCCAGCTGGCCTTGCGTTGCTCGCGTGGCTGCCAGCACCGCCTCCACATCCTCACGTCGCCGATCGCCGCATCCAGCTCACCCTCCAGCGGTGCCACCCTGGCCTGCAGCTCTGCCGCCTGCGCGTCGGCTGCGGCACCACCCGGCATCACTGCAGCTGCCGCAGGCTGTTGCCAAGCTGTCAGCCTGCAGGTGAATTGCCGCGAGTGCATGAGGGATCAACGCTGGGACCAAACTCTTTGAGCCCATGGTCGCCTGATCCACGTCGCGACATCAGCTATGTGCGCCCTAGACCTGTCAGGCGCGCCTGAGGCCTTCATCACTGGCCTTGATGCTGGATATCACAACCCTCTCCCTTCAGACGTCCCCACCTGAGCTGTGGCCGCTTCAGCGCTCCGCCAGCACGCGAGCATGATCTCGAGCAGCTGCGAGCTGCGCCCGAGCGCCTCCGCCTTCGACAAAGCGGCTGCGCCAGCGCTGCGTGCCTCCTCCAGCTGTCCGCGCAGCATGCTGGCCTCGGCGGAGGTGGAGCTGCTGCCCCTCAGTGCGGCCTCCAGCCCATCTGCGCGCCGGTCCCTCTCACGTGCAGCCGCGTCCTGTGCCTTCACCACCTCTGCCTGCAGCACAGTGATCCGGTCCTGGCGGGATGGCGAGGGGGCAAGGGCAAGGGGAGGGCGACAGGCAAGGAGGGACCCATGAGGCGGAGGAATAGTCTTGCGGTGCGCCGACTGAAAGGATCTATCAGCACCTGCATGCTCTCACACAGTTTCAAAAAAGGAAGACCCTAGTCAAATGGATCTGCTGCACGCACTGCTCACACCTGGAGGGTTGCGACCTCCCGCCTGTGGGCCTTCTGCCTCATTGTGTCAATACTGCGGGCCGCCAGAAGCTGCGCACCGGTTCGGCCAGTCGGCGACTTTCGCGGTGCCCGCGAATCTGCCCTCCGCAGCGCTTCACCGCGGTTACCTATTTCACCAACGACTTCGACACGCGCACGCGCGGGATGACGTCGTGCTCGCCTATACGCGCGACGCGGCCGCAAGTAGGACATCGAGGCAGCAGCAATATGCTTGGCGGCGGTGATTTGCGCGGGTTTGCAGCGAGCTGAACCCGCGTGATCACCCTGGTATGTGGTATTGCAAATAAAAAATGGCTCTACGCAAAGCGCAGCATCCCAGTGCCGCGTCTCCCGATTTGTACCCACCAGCGCCTGCTGCGCGTCCGCCGCTCGACCATGCAGCGCTGCTCGTTCAGCTGCTGCGACAGCTGTGCGGCCTGGGCCGGGCGTCTGCCACCGCCGGTGCAGCTCGCAGACTCATTTGCCAGAAGCTGCTGCTCCGCGCGAGCTGCGGCTCATTGCTGCGGGCCACGGCTTCTGCGCCGAGTGCGGTGTCAAGCTGCTTCTGCAGGCTGGCTGGCTTTCCGCCGCTGTGCTGTGCAGCCGAGCACCTCTGCCTCGAGAGTCTCTACCTGGGATCGCGCCGCCTGCAGCTCAGCCGCCGGGACAGACGCATTGCGGCCGGCTTCGCCCTCGCGCACCTGCCTGTCCCGCAGCGCCTCGTCTGCCGTGCGCTGGCAGGCCTGGGCCTGGGCTGCGAGGGCCGCGCACGTCTCTGTGAGCTCCGCGATGCGGCGCTCTGGCGGCTGCGTCTGCCGCACGCGCCTCTGCGATTTTGGCTTCCAAGCCCTGCCTGCTGGCGTCGAGGTCCTCGGCCAGGCTGCGCGACACCGCCAGCAGCTGGCTGTTGCGCTCCACCAGCTCCGCCACTGAGTGGAACGCCACCAGCCTCGAAGAGATCAGGCCGGCAGCGCCTGGGGTGCGAGGCCCTGCGCCGCCGCTGCCGTCGCGGCCCCTGTCATCGACCGCAACATGTCGACCGTGCAGGCGCTCCACTTCTGCTGCCAGCACAGCCACCGGCGTTCCTTGTCCACGAGGCTGCGCGGGTGGGTGGGAGGGCTGTTGTTGAGATGCTTGGCCTCATGCAGACACATCGCTTCGTGGCTGCGCGCCTGGTGCGTGCGCCAGCAAGCTAATGGCCTTCGCATGCATTGCGCGCGAGCATGGCGCGTCCGATCTGTGCAAATCTGACGCCGTGATCCCGCTCGTACCTCGCTAATCCACCTGCCGGGCGTTTGCCTCATGATCTCGGCCA